>JASDQU010687586.1:62455-72625 GCA_032191745.1 Picea mariana
TCCCGCTTGTCCTAGTCTAAGCCCTAACATCATTAATTACTTTAAGGTAGACTAACCTTATACTTAAATAAAATAATTAATTTAAAGTTATTATTACACTACTTTAACCCAAATTAGCTTTATTTTAATTTAAACTAACTTGACCTTTATATAAATAAATTATTTATACTAATTATTTAATTTACTCTAAATTATTTTTACACTTTAAAATATAAAAATAAATAAACGAACACACACAGATTCAAGCACGCATGGATTCCACGTGCCCGCCTGGCTTCCCCAAGATCCCTCGTATCTAACCCCAAAATTCTACACGTGTCAGCTCTTCGAATCCTTACGCGTCCTTCCTTTGCCTCCACCTTCTCACCCACTGGGACTTTCCTCGCATCATTCTTTCTCCACCACAGATCTTGCCTTCACTCTGGTCAGAGGTTCCAAGAATCTCGCCCACCATGTCTCACCTTCTCGCCATTGTTCTTAGCACTTTGCTATCGCTAGTATTGTTGTATCTGCTGCTAGATCATTATGCAGAAATAGAGTATATTGATATGGTCATTGATAAGATCCAATACCTGGAGTCCAGTCTCTTTAAGATATTGGGAACCAATCCCAAGTCTGTACAATTTGCGGAATTTGCTCTTAGGTATGGTAAGAGGTACGATTCAGTCCGCCAACTTGTGCACAGTTTCAGTACCTTCGTGAAGAACGCGGAGTTAATTAAGTCAAGAAATTGCATGAACCTTTCTTATATTTTGGTGATAAATGGTAATTTCCTATTTTGCAGTGCGAAATAAAAATGATTTGCTTGTAATTCCAGCTCTGAACGGATTTTGGTATTTTGGTTTCAATTTATTTCATTTGTATTTATAAATTTATTCATCTGTGTATATGCATGTAGTTAGATGTGTGTATATGTATGCATATACATTGCCTTCCCGTATTGCCCACAGCCTTTTGCACCTAACTGTTAAATTCCTGACTCAGTTTCAGGTTTCGGGGTTTCCTTATGCCAAATGCCGAGAGTTCTCTGTCCTCATGGACTCCCGATCCCCGATATGCCGATGTGCTACCTTCTGGCTTTAGCCCTCCCCTGGCTATGCTTCGATCCATGTGATCCCTCCTATGTGACTGCAGTCATACTCCCTATCGGGATTCGGGGTTTCACGACCCTCGATGTCACGAACCTCTGTCCTCGCAATCTCCCGATCACCAACCTACCGATATGGTGCTTTGTGCGTTAGCCCTCCAGGATAGGTTCTTGGCCCATATGGCCATTATACCACAAGGCCACAACCTTGTCCCCTATCGGGGTTTCAGACATCGCAATATCGAAATGCATGAACCCCGCGTCTACGGGATTCGCGATATCCCCATACCCGATACGCCTCTTCCTTGCGCGTTAGCCCTTCTGTCTATACCTAGGTCCATGTGACCTGCTCCTATGTGATCGCTGCCTTATGGCTTCCCATTGGGGTTCGAACCTTCTCGAGCAAGAATTTCGTTACTTCAAAAATTGCGATGCCTTTTATCGTTTGGTTTTGGACGAAGAATGGTTAAAATTCACAAACTGTAAGTTTTCAGTGCCCCTTTAAAATTTTATTTAAACTGGGATATAACTTTAAATTTGCGAGTTTTTCCATTTAAGTGTTAAAGAAATCGGGATTTGAGGTTTTCCCGTAACAAATGATCGATGTAAATTGAATCATGAAACCCCGATATCTAATTTCGCGATACGCTTAAGTCTTAATTAAAACATCATTTAATTAATTCATTTTAAAGAAGGTTTAAGAGCTAAGTTAATTACGTCGTGGTTTCGGGGTTTCCTATGATGAAACGTGCATGTCCTCTGGACTTGTGAAACTCCGAACTCTGATGCACGGTAACTTCAGCTAGCCCTTCGAGCTAGGCTCTTGGCCCACGTGACCGTTGCTCCGTGACCACAACCTTCCCTACTTTCGGGGTTTCGGACTTCGTAGTTTCATAGTACTTCGACACTTTGTCCATGGGATTCGCGATATCCCGATCCGCGATGTAATTTTCCACTTGTCCACCATTGACCTTTCTGTGGCCCACGCCGTCCCTTGGCCCATTGGGAAATTGCGTTTCGCGATTTTGCAACTCTCGCTGCTATGTGACTCACGATATCCCGATCTGCGATGACAGATGGCTTCCACCATGGGGCTTTTCATTTTTTGGAAAATCATACCTCGCGTTTCCAAACTGCAAGGACCACTCGTCCACGGGATCCGCGATTTCCCGACTCCTGATTTCACGAACGCTGATATCCCGAAGCCTTCACACCTCTCGTCGGGATTTCTCCTCTTGTCCTCATGGACTTAACTCCCTCGCAACTCCCTGTAGATCCGATGGCTGTCGGGTATCTGCCCGAGATCTGATGGCTCAGATCCATTCTCCTGCGTAATAGACAACTCTCCTTTGGGATAATGATTAGTTGCATGAAACACTATGCGGTGTAAAAATTGCTCTCTTTGGCACAGTTAAAATTTGTATGGTTCTATAGTTCCTAAGATTTTCATTATTAAAAATCACCGAGGCTAATACATGCAAGTAGTTTACACCATTCATGTGCATTAGAAGTCTTCAAAATTTCATTTTTCCTGCTACGCATTGGCAGTTCCTCATATAGGTAAGTTCGAGATGAAGTAGGCCCTTTCGAGGTCTCGCAAAAGTCCTATTGCATTTTATATAGTATAATTTGTGTAGTTATTGAATCTTGCAAACTTCAAGCCTTAGATAGAAGCTTCCCTCGACATTTTCATCGATTTCAGGTGTCTATTTTACCCGAAACTTCATTGACAAGTATTTCTCAAATAAAATTAAGTTATCACCTCTCTTTTTCGTGCTTAATAGCTTTATCCGACTGCTTTAAGGGTAGCCATTTTGTGGGAAGTGATCATACAAACTATCTGGTTTGCTGCCACTATTTTAAAGAACGTTCCTTAGAATAATCAGACTAATACTGTATTAGCCATTTATGATCCAGTAAATGGGTATTACCTAAAGTGGTTGCTTGTGATATATATGAGACCATTTTCTGGGATAATGTAGGGGTGCTACCTTGAGTATATTTTCTGATACTGTATCAGCCATATTGGGTCAAACTGAACGTTGCTTGACACAATCTACTATGACGCAAATTGACGTGTTTTGTTTGCAGTTTAAGCGTGGCTGGAGTTAACACTCGTGGGTTTTGGCCCTTACGCCCAGATTTTGAACTAAGACGCTCTGATACCAAATGTAACAACCAAATAAATTTAACATCACATTATTTCATAAGCAATTTATTTCATAAACTGAGACAATAACTTCATAACATAATATTGATTTTCATAACAACAACTTTAGTAATTTAGATTTATCAATGAATAATGATTTCATGGCAGACTGAAACAAATACATAATTTAACAATTTACCTGGTTCTGATGCTAATTTCTGTTGCCTGGCTGCCTTGTTGTTGCCTTCCTGCTACCTGATGCACAGACCAACACTGCCACAAACAAAATAATTGCCCAAACCTACTGTCCTCCCTGCCAACTAGGAAAACTACCTAGCTCCAAGATATCTATGGATATCCTGGCCCCCATGCCCAAAACCTCCAGCAATCCAGTGCCTCAACTGGTCAAAATGCCCCTCCAGAAACTCTCTGCTCCCTGCAAATCCAACCGTCCCCCCCCCCGTAAACCTCCCTGCCTCCCTTATTCCTCCTTCACCGACTCATGCATTTACGTCCTTACCTAGCCCCGTTAATTCCCTTATCCCTCCCTTTAATGTTTTTATCTTCTCGGGATTAATAGGTTATCCCTTGTTGCATACGCAACCTTTTTATAACATATATTATTAATCTATTAAATCTATTACTCATGTTTATTAAATGTAGTAGGTAGTTGATTAATTAATTAATTAATCTCAATTATAGCCTTTAATTAATCAATAACTTACTTAATTAATATCATTAGATCAACCTTTGTTTAATTAACACCTTGTTAAGACAATTAATCCCTTCATTAATTTTGACTTTATAATTCTTAAACATTTATCCAACTAGGGTCGTTACAAAGGATGGGACATTGAGATTGTGCATCGATTTCAGACAGTTGAACAAAGTGACTATTAAGAACAAGTATCATTTGCCAAGGATCAATGATCTCTTTGATCAGTTGAAGGATGCCAAGATATTTTCAAAAATAGATCTTAGAGAAAGATATCACCAGGTAAGAATAAAGGATGAAGACATCAGCAAGACCGCCTTCAGAACAAGGTATGGTCATTATGAATTCACAGTGGTGCCATTTGGGTTGTTGAATGCACCCGTTGTTTTCATGTTTTTAATGAATGGGGTATTCAGGGAATATCTAGACAAGTTTGTCATATTCTTTTTGGATGACATCCTAGTGTATTCCAAGTCGGAGGAAGAGCATGAACAACATCTGAGGATGGTGTTGCAGGTGCTAAGAGAGCACCAACTTTATGCCAAATTGAGCAAGTGCTCATTTTATCAAAAGAAGATCCATTACTTGGGGCATATCATTTCAAAGGATGGGATAGTTGTAGATCCTCAGAAGATAGAAGCCATCAGGGAATGGTCAGTGCCAAAGAATGTGACAGAAGTCAGATCCTTTATGGGTCTAGCTGGCTATTACAGAAGGTTCATTGCGGGGTTCTCAAGGATAGCTCACCCTATCACTTCCTTGAAAAGGAAGGAGAAGAAGTTTCAGTGGACAAAAGAATGTGAGAGAAGCTTCCAGTGATTGAAGCAGTTGTTAACCAGTGCTCCAATCCTGAGGAGTGTAGATCTGAATGAAGATTTTGTAGTGTGCATAGATGCATGCAAAGAAGGACTGGGGGGATTCCTTGGCCAGAATGGATTTGTAATATGTTATGAGTCCAAGAAACTGAAAGAGCATGAAAATAACTATGCAACTCATGATTTGGAGTTGGCTTCCATCGTTCACGATCTGAAGAAATGGAGACATTACCTCATGGGAAAGAGGTTTGAACTGAGGACAGACCATAACGGTCTGAAGTATTTGTTTGATCAAACAACCTTGAATGCTAGGCATAGTAGGTGGTTAGAGTTTCTTTGTGAGTATGACTTTGATATAAAGCATATCAAAGGAAAGGAAAACAAAGTGGTTGATGCACTCAGCAAGAGAGTGCATGAACTACATGCTACAACCATTAGCATGTACTAAATTGACATTAAGGGAAGAATTTTGGAAGCTACAAATGCATATTTGTAGTACATGGAGTTGGTAGAAAGCTACAACATGGTAAGATGATACAGAAAGTGGAAAATTATAAATTAGAGGCTCATGGAATACTTCTGTACAAGAACAGAATTTATGTACCTAATGTCGAGGACTTGAAACTTATGATTTTGAATGAAATACATAATGTGCCTTATGTTGGGCACCCTGGATATCAAAAAACTGTGGCAGTAGTCAAGATCCATTACTTTGGCCAGGTATGAAGAAAGAAATAGCAGAATAGATCGCTATATGTATGGAATGCCAGAAGGTCAAAGTTGAGCATAGGCACCCAACCGGGTTGCTACAACCTTTACCCATTCCTGAGTGGAAGTGGGAGGTAGTGACAATGGATTTCATCACAGGATTGCCCAGGACTAGAAAACAACATGATTCAATCATGGTGGTGGTGGACAAGCTTACGAAAGCTGCCCATTTCATTCCATTAAATACTACTCACAAGGCAACTAACATTGTTGATATTTTTATGAGGGAAATAACATGATTGCACGGTGTTCCCAAGACGATTGTGTCTGACAGGGACCCGAAATTTACCTCAAAGTTTTGGAAGGGGTTATTCAAAGGGTTCAGAATGAATCTGAACTTCAGCACTGTTTATCATCCTGAGTCTGATGGACAGACAGAGAGGGTAAACCAAGTGATAGAAGATATGCTAAGGATGTATGTGATGGAAAAACCATCTAAATGGGAAGACTACCTACACTTGGTATAATTCTCCTACAACAATGGGTATCAAGCATCACTGAAGATGATCCCATTTGAAGAACTTTACGGCAAAAAGTGCAACACTCCAGTAAGTTGGGATAACCCAGTTGATAGAGCAGTAGTTGGACCAGAGTTGCTCAAGGAAATGGAAGAACAAATGTTGAAGATTAAGCATAATTTGAAAGATGCCAAAGACAGGAAGAAGAGTTATGTTGATAAGAACAGGACCCACAGGGAGTTTAAAGTGGGTGATCATGTTTTCCTAAAAGTGAAAGCTAACAGAAGTTCCGTGAAGCTGGGAAACTGTTCAAAGTTGGCAGCCAGATTTTGTGGACCGTTTGCAATCCTAGAGAGGATTGGACCAGTTGCATATATGCTTGCATTTCCTGCATCCATGACTATACATAATCTGTTTCATATTTCATTTCTTATGAAATATATACCTGATGCTAATCATGTAATCGATTGGAATGTGATTTAGGTGGATCAAGAAGGCGTCTTGCAGATGCATCCAGTGCGTATATTGGACCGGAAAAGAAAGAATCTCTGGTATCGAGCCATAGGGCTTGTAAAAGTCCAGTGGATCTGGTACGGTCCTAAGGACGCAACATGGGAGCATGAAGATGCTATGCGGGCAGAGTACCCACATCTTTTTGAATATTTTGGAAATCTTGTTGTTGTTTTGTAAATAAGTTGCACTGAGGACAGTGCAAAAATAAGGGGAGGGGATTGTAATACCCTAAGGCCGAGCCCCTTCTGAATTGTAATTATGTGTTATTAGGCTTGTTACACATTATTTTGGTCACTCTGATGATGACCCTACAGGCATGTGTCCAGGCTTCCAAAACAATCTTTCACATGAAGAAAATGGTTGAGTTCTTCCTCTACAAGGCACATTTTTAGAATGATGTCGCAGGCTGAAAGTGGTACACAGTGCGGAAATACTTGATTTTCGTAGGCTTCTCTATGCCTGGCCCGTGGGATTTCTGCATGTTTCTATATAGGCAGGGTGCGGCGGCATTTGAAGCTAAGAAAAGGAATAAGTTTCTAGAAGTTTCTAGAAGGAGAAACTTATAGAATGTGAGGTGGCATCTGTATGGTTGTGATCCTACTAGCTTCTCTGATTTGATGGGATCATCCTCATCCTAGTAACCACTTCACCTTCTCCTATATAATAATGGATTTCTCATGGAAAAGATAAAGCAACGTCAAGCAAGATTGAGCAAAGAATAGGATGAAGACCATGTGAAGAATCCTGATACAATTGATGCTTGAGTCCTCCATTTGTCCATCGAGCTTTGTGGACTATCTTCATGCAAATTCGGAGCAAGTGTATGTGTGTGTTGGAACAAGGGACCACCGAAGGGGATCTTGCGACATCAAGGCAATCTGGTTGTATCTTCCACTTTTACTTAATATGATACAGCGACATGTTTATTTCCCATAAAATCATTAGCATTATATTACATGACTCCTTGATCACATGTTTAAGTCTCCACTGAATCTACAATTATTGATTTCACTTTGGTTAGTTTATGTCATTACAGGTTTGATCTCACAAGAGCACTGGAGCGAAGCAGGGACAATAGAGATATAAGGAAGCGATATATAAAGGTATGTCATACACACCTTATTTGGTGATAAATTCGATGGTAGTAACCTAGGGAAAGCGTCATGTCCTGTCTTTTTTTGTTCTAGATCCAGGTGGATCTAGGGAGATCAGTTTATGTCCACATTCACCGATTTATCCAATAAAAAAATTGGCGACTCCACTGGGGAGATGACTTGATTGTGGTTTTTTGTTGGCCATTTTCTCTTTACCTATTCTTTTCACTTGAAATCAGTCTCTGAGTCTGTGGGAGATCCATTTAGACTCTCTGGTTTTAAAAGTCCACTTAGGTGCTTTACCCTCTTTTAAAATTTTCTTGATTTACAAACACTTATGCACTGTACACTATACATTGTTTGCGGAAAACTTTGATTTCTGCACCAGGGGTGTTTACTTCAGTGCGGTCTTTCTGCACCCTATCTGTTTTTGGCCTGCGGAAACTCTCCATTTCCACACTGTGCTATGCTACCAGCCTGCAGCGGCGTTTATGAAATTTTTTGAGTTGGGTCTTGGCCTCTGTTGATGCCCAGTTTTGCTTTAGTTAGCTGGGGGGGATTTTTAATACCAACATATGACTATTTTCTAAACATTTGACTTGTCGTTGATTGGTTTCGAAGATCGAACACCTCTTTTTTACTCTTTTTCCAATTTTTCATTTTTGATTTTTATCGACGAGGGTATAATCTTTGACCTTGTGTTTGAGTGCTTGTTCGATTACAAGTCTTTGATTGGATTTGAAGTCTTTTGGATTGATTACATGTTCTGGATTGCTTAATGATTGGGAATTCATATTTTCATTCGCATTTGAAGAAACACTTTCTTGTCATTATTTATTTTTATCTTCATTGAAAGATCAATTTGGGTGCTTGTTGAGTGTTTTATTTTCATTGATTGCTCATCCTTTCTTAATGCCATCCTTGTTTTGGTTTTTGAAAGGAAAATTAAAGTCTTTCAGTATTTTAGGTAATCATTTATACAGAAAATATTGGCATTCAAAAAATTGAAAGAGAACAAATAGAGAAATTACATTGTTCATGATTGTTTGGTATTGCATTCAAAGAAAAGGAATTGTACGTCGTAGTTCTCATTGTTCCAGAAAGATACCTTCTCCCTGCTATAGATAGATTTCATCGAACGAAATTTTGCATCATTCATTTCTATTTGCATATTATTGGGTCTAGGTCTTTCACAACATTGGTTTCATTCCCATATACCTCTTGAGTAACAACAACCTCTAAAAAACATTCTGAAATTTAAAACTCAATTAGTAACTTTTATTTTCTAGGGCTCTTTTACACCAACATTAGCTAGGCTAGAGCTTTGGAATAGGTTGTGAGACACACTCACCAAAGCACAAAACACACAATAGTATCTTGTGATAGGGAGTGTTCAAATCCATTTGCAACTTTTTGTTCTCGAAAGCCCTTCTCACGCAAGGGTCAAACCTGAGGTCGCATTGAGATTGGCAGAGTTACTCACCCTGCTTTGTTGATCTCAGTGTAGAGATTGCACGTATTATGGGGGTCACTTGAAGGTATACCCAGAATGATGAGTGGAATCCTTTCAAGTTGATTTCGAGCTCGATACCCTGCCCTTACATATGAATCAAACCGTTGATTGTTTCCCCATGCATCATTGTTGTTTGTGGTAACTTTAGTAGCTTATCTTTTTAGGGTATTACACAAGGTGACTGTGAAGGGGCAAGTCTTCATGGTACCTGGAATCAACGTTGGCCAGACTCACTCGGGCTCCTTGGAGGGTATACCCATGATTGTGTGTGGGAGCTTGCACTAGGGTGTAAGTCTGTTACACAGGTCGTCAATGTAACTTTTCCACCCTAGCCCAGCCCCTTCTTGTCTCGATTTCGCGACATTGGATTTCATCACCAACTAGTGACTTCGGAATGAAAAGGTTTGTTTGCCTGGTTTGAAATCTAAATTTTATTAGCGAGTGTTGTTTGTTTTCGTAGTTGACCATAGATGTTTTTCGCATAATTTTTGGCTCCGCCAACATAGACCCTCCCCACCATTCGCGTAGGGTACAGGGACTTCCTCCAGATATGGAAGATTCTACTCCTATACCCCCTCATTCATTGGAGGGCTCTACTCAATAGAGTGAGGTCTAGGATACCACCATCGTACAAGAGAAAGGTTCTGCCTCCTTGGAAAGTTTCCAAATTGTTTCCGATTCTATGGAAGCTTTTTGCATCCCTCCTGGATACGAAAGACGTTTTCTCTGGATGAATTCATCTGGGGAACTTGTTGTTGATACTTTTGGAATGCTAAATGGACCTTTTGGAGCCGACAATCCCTTATAGACTACTGACATAGTTAGAATCCCACCTCGCACGGTGCGAGACCTCTATGGCTTAGGGGTAGGGACAGATATACCTGCCATCCCTGACCTGCCCAAAACATATGCTACCCTCTCAATATCCCTAGGTCATTTTCCCAGTACAACTGCCTATCTCTTCATTGGTTCAGACGCCCAGTCAGTTGGTCCTAGTTCAACCATTCCTCTTCAAATGGCCCACTCTACAATGGTCCCTCATGCTACAACTTTTCCCA
>JASDQU010687587.1:0-13388 GCA_032191745.1 Picea mariana
GTATCATCATAGTGTGCTATCATTTCTTCCGTGAAAATTGTCCAAGTGACGAGTGATTTGGGAGAACAAAGCCATCGATACTATACAAATTGATTAGGTTCTAAATATAATGAAGCAATTCGTACCTTTTGTGTATGTGGCACATTATGGAGATCAAAGAATTGCTCCATCTGCAGTATCCATGTGATTGGGTCCTTGCCATCAAGCTTCCTCATATCAATCTTAGGAACGTGGTTGGTCTTCAAACCAAAGTTGGAGTTTCTCCATTCTTGATTCACCTTCCTTGTGTCCTCATTATGAATTTCATGGGATGCATTTTCACTTTCAGGTGTCTTCTCTATTACGAAATTTTTCAATACTTCCATGATCTCCCCTTTTAAACCCTCCATCATCTCTTGTAGTTCATCTTTTGTAACTATCTTATTTTGTAAATAATTTATGTCCCTACGCATTTCTTCACCTTCATCAAGAGTCCAAGTAGGATTTTCTAGAGGCTTAGTTGGTTTAGAAGTTCCCTTTTTGGGTGGCATGTTGGCCAAGTATCACTTTTGAACCTTGATTTTGAGGTGGTTCTGCTAGACAATATTTCTTCTGTTGTATCTCCCAAGTTTTAGCCCTTCTAGGTATGAAACTTTATTTTATGTAGTTCTATGATATTTATTCTCTGCAATTCCATAGGTCTGATCAAAATTGGAAGTGCCAAGTGTAATTTACGGTAACTTCCCCACAACTTGTCGATTTTTGGCCTTTCCAGAAGATCTCACTTGTATAGATTTCCCCGCAAAAAATAATTGATATAAAATTATGAAACTCACACTCAAAATACTAAAGACTGTCCACGATCCAATGCAACTAGTCCCACTCAATTTGGATACTCTAGGAAGAAGTTATGATTGTTTTACCTAGAACACCTTCTTGAGACTAGTCAATAGGACTAGTCAGATACCCTATCTTAAAAAAGGTGTATCTACAAATGTAAGATGACCCAGAAGATGAAATTTTTACCACACATACATTACTAATTTTTGTAAATGGCCTCCAGAGTGTAGGGTCTGAAAACTTACAGAAATTTTTTTATAGTGATAATTCCGCAATGACTCAACTTAGGATGATTCCATAACCCTATCTTGTACAGGACGTATCTCTGAAATTATAAGGCCTCAGGAGCTGAATTTGGAGCCCAACATACCTTGATCCATATACTAAATATCATCCAAGCCGTTCCTTCTGAAACGTTTTAGAAAAAAAGTTATAGCAAAAATTCCAAGGTGTCTCAGATGTAGCAGCGAAACCCCAAGACCTTGAGCTCTGATACCATATGTTAAGAGCCAAATATCAATATGGCATAGAAAAACCTCAAAAAAAGTACTCAACACCTTGAAAAAGAGATAATTTCATATAATAAGCCTCTTTGAGGGGGCAACCTCCTTTTACCCCACTTAAATGTTCAAGTATAAGATGATTTAAAATGAAAATGCCTCCTTGGTATATATAGGAGACTAGGAGGTATAATTACAACTAATGGCCTAAAGCCGACATAAATAAAATAACATTACTAATATAATATGCCCCAATTAAGGGGTAATGAGCCAATATTAGGGCTTAACAGTGAGTCATCGATTGGGTGCTCTAAGATATCGACACTTCGAGAGTCGGGAGTGTAGAGAAAGTTGTTTTCGGGAATCGCGAGTCACAAAATTCCGATAGGAGAAGGAAGAATCTAGAGAATTGGATCACGGGAACCCAAGACTGTTGATTTGGCATAAGAGAAGAAATATCGACATTTCGAATATCGGGCGAAGGGAGAAAAGCTACATCACAAATCCCCAATACATGAAATCCCGACGCGCTCGAAGGTTGAGCCCCAGGTTGCAGCCAAGGGTCACATTAGTGAAGATTTTAAGGGAGGAGCTAGGGACCTTTAGCCCATTTCGAGATTTCAAGAATCGGAGGAGTCAGAGTCCCATGCAGCGGAAGTCCTGATATTGCGAAACCTGACGCGCCTTTTGGGGCTAAGACTGTGGTCATGCTGGTGGTCACGTGGAGTGAAGGCTCACGTCTAGCGCATTTTCGCGCGGGTGGAGCTTAGAAAAGGACTTGTGGTATTTAAGTATTGAAGGTTCCAGCAGGGACCGAGGAGTCATTTCGGCTCAGGAATTTGAAGATCCAAAGACTGAGAGGTCAGCAAACCCTGCTGAGGTGGGGGTCTACGTCAGGTGGTATTAGAGCTAACATCTTTTGTTTTCTATAGAGGGAAGACAGAGGACAATTTTAATTTGAATTCTACATGGATATATTGAAACGATGTCGCCAAGAAGACATCAAGAAAGACCGGTTCCCGATCCATTTGTGGAAAGGGAAATAAGAGAACTTTGTGCTCGGTTGGATGCTATGGAGATGGCATAGAGATGAACACATAATACTGGAGATATCAGTGAGGCTGAAATCAAGAATGAAGAAGGATACAAAGAAGAAGTTGTAGACGAAGATGCTACAGGAGAACATCTATTTAAGGTTGTTGTAAGAATAGGTGCCAGAGAAAAAATGGATATCCTGGTGTATGAAGGCAACTTAGACGTTGAGGAGCTACTAGATTGGATTAGAGCTCTGGATAAATATTTTTATTATGAAGATATTGAAGAAGATAGGAAAGTAAATCACACTGTCACTAGACTGAAGGGACATGCAGGACTATGGTGGGATGAACTGTAGGCTGATAGGCATTGCAAAGAAAAAAAAAAGAATGAAAATCTTGAATAGAATGGTAGAAAATATGAAAGCTAAGTTCATACCCAGAGATTACCAAATCACTATGTTCCGAAGAATGCAAAATTTGAGACAAAAATGGATGAAAGTGAAGGAATACACTGAGGAGTTTTATAGGTTAAACATTAGGGCTGGTCACCATGAGAGTGATGATGAAAAGGTCACCAGATATATGAATGGTCTGAGATATGACATTCAGGATGAGATGAGCATGGTGACGATCATAAATATGGAATATGCTTATCAGGTTGCTTTGAAGGCTGAAGATAAATTGACCCGAAAGCAAGGTCAAAGGGGTAGAGGTAGAAGTCCAAGCATAGGCAAAGCAATTGCCCAGGACAGAGAACAAAAGCCCAAGGATGAAGAGAAGAAACCTCATAACCACCCAAAAAGAGGAGGGAGTTCACAAGGAAGAAAATATGTCGATAGGAACACTTTTCCACGGGCAAGAGGAAAAGGAAGAGGCAGAGGAGGTGAAATAAAGTGCTTTATCTGTGGAAAGATAGAACACAAATCTTGGGAATGTTATGATAGAAAAAGAGATGGAGGAGGTGAAGATCACATTTTAGAAGCAAAAATGTGAAATTTTGAGGCAGAAGATGCAGAAGGAGGATGATCCTCAATGATGAGGAAAATTCTCTTGAAGACAGAGAAGGAAATGGAGAATCCAGTCCAGAGGAATAGTTTGTTTAGAACTGCTTGCAAGGCCAAGGATAGGGTATGCAAGGTGATAGTTGATAGTGGAAGAACAGATAATATAGTATCCACAAAGATGGTGGAGAAGCTGGAATTGGAGACAGTTTCACATCCGAGCCCATATAAAGTTTCATGGTTGCAAAAATGACATCAGGTAACAGTCACTAAACAATGTTTAATAGAATTTAAGATAGGGGGATACCGAGATGAGATCTTATGTTATGTTATTCCCATGGATGTATGTCATATTTTTTTGGGGAGGCTGTGGCAATATGACATAAATGTTATTCATGGCGGAAGAAAGAACACCTATACCTTGGAAACGAATGGTAGGACACATATGTTACTACTGATTGAAGAAAAAAATGAGAAAGAAGAAGCAACCAATACTATACTTCTCATGAGTGGGAAGGAACTTCTAGATGAAGTCAAGAAATATCAAGACATGCAGTTTGTTGTGGTAAGAAAACCTAGAGTCATCTTTACCAGTACCTCGATAGATGATCTACCAGAGGAAATTCAGGAACTGCTGGAGAATTTCGTTGATATAGTGGTGGACAATTTTCCTTGCTCATTTCCACCCATCAGAAGTATAAGCCATCACATTGACCTTATACCAAGAGTGAGTTTTCCAAACAAAGAAACATACAGATTGACGCCGCAGGAGAATGAAGAGGTCAAGAAGAAAGTTTAATATTTGATGGACAAAGGGTTGATTAGAGAAATCTTGAGTCGATACAATATACCAACAATGTTAAGTCCAAAGAAATATGGTGGATGGAGGATGTATATAGACTCGAGGGATATAAACAAAATCACCATCGGGTATAGATTTCCTTTACCCAAGATGGATGACTTGATGGATTGCTTGAGTGGGGAATTTTTTTTTTCAAAAATTGATTTGAAAAGCGGATATCATCAGATTAGAATGAGGGAAGGTGATGAATGGAAGACAACATTCAAGACGAATGAGGGACTGTATGAATGTCTTGTCATGCCATTTGGCTTGACGAATGCACCAAGAAATTTTATGAGATTAATGAACAAAGTCTTGAAAGATTTCATTGGAAATTTTGTAATTGTGTATCTTGTTGATATATTGATCTTCAATAAGACTGAGGAAGAGAGTTTGAGACATTTAACTCTAGTGATGAGGAGGTTGTAGCAAGAGAAGTTGCTGATAAATCTGAAGAAGTCGTATTTCATGAAGACAGAACTCATTTATTTGGGTTTTGTAATCTCTTCGAATGAGTTGAAGATGGATTCTGAGAAGGTAAAATCAATCAAAGAATGGCCATCACCGAGGAATATATTTGAAATTAGAAGCTTCCATGAACTAGCTAGTTTTTACAGGAAGTTCATCATAAATTTTAGTGGAATTTGCACATCAATGATGGACATAGTCAAGAAGAGACATAAATCTTTTCATTTGACAGAGGAAGCAGAGAAATGTTTCAAGTTGTTGAAGGAGAAGATAATTGGACATCCAGTTCTGGTCCTGCCAGATTTTAGTAAAACATTTCAAGTGAGATGCAACCCGAGTAGATTTTCAATTGGAGCAGTCTTGAGCCAAGACAATAGACCAATTGCATACTTCAGTGAGAAGATGAATGAGACCAATATGAAATATTCCACGTATGATAAACAATTCTATGCAGTCATATAGGCATTGAATAAATGGAGGCACTACCTGGTTCCGAAAGAATTCATTTTGTATAGAGACAACCATGCTTTACAGTTTATAAACAAACAGGAGAAACTGAACCAGAAACATGCAAAATGGGTTAAAATTATGCAGAACTTTACTTTTGTTATAAAGCACATTTCTGGGAATTCTAACAAGGTTGCTGATGCATTGAGAAGGAAATGTTTGATTCTGCAGGAGTTTCGAGTGCATACCTTAGGTTTTGATAACCTTAAGGAAATGTATAGAGATGATTCAGATTTCAAGGACACTTATGAAGCATGTGAGAATCCTGTTCTGAGACATAGGAGCCAATGTATTGAATACTTGATTTAGGACGGATTGTTATTTAAAGGAAATCAGTTGTGTATCCCGAAGAGTTCTATGAGAGAGAACCTTTTGAAGGAAAAACATAGTGAGGGATTGGCTGGACATTTCAGCCATGATAAAAGGTTGCACAAATGAACAGCTTGTATTATTGGCCAGGAATGAGGACAGATGTGCAGAAATTTGTTAATAAATGTAGAATTTGCCAACACACAAAGGGGAAAAGACAGAATACAGGGTTGTATCAACCATTGCCAATACCAGAGAGGCTATGGGACATGGTAAGCATGGATTTTGTGTTAGGACTGTCGAGGAAATAGAGAGGTTGTGATTCCATATTCGTGGTAGTTGACAGATTCTAAAAAATGGCACATTTCATTCCATGTCAAAAAAACAGTGATGCAACACACATTGCAAATCTATTTTTCAAAGAAGTTGTTCGACTTCATGGCTTTCCCAAGAGTATTGTTTCAGACAGAGATACCAAATTTGTTGGTCATTTCTGGAGGACACTGTGGAAGAAGATGGGAATGAATTTATATTTTAGCTCAGCATATCACCCTCAAACGGATGGATAAACTGAGGTAGTAAATCAAAGTTTGGGGGACTTATTGAGGAGTTTGGTTACTGAACATCAGAGTCACTAGGATCATATTCTGCCGCAAGAGGAATTTGCATATAATGACTCACCTAACAAGAGCATAGGAAAAATCCCATTCCATATAATGTATGGAATGCAGCCAAGGGGAGTATCTGATTTGAGAGACTTAGAGAAGAGCGAGTTCAAGAGTGTTGGAGTAGAGGATTTTGTAGAAGAGATGCATGAGCTCCATAGTAAAGTCGGAGAG
Organism: Picea mariana; assembly: GCA_032191745.1. Classification (NCBI taxonomy): domain Eukaryota; kingdom Viridiplantae; phylum Streptophyta; class Pinopsida; order Pinales; family Pinaceae; genus Picea; species Picea mariana. The sequence continues at coordinate 6,322 of JASDQU010687587.1, forward strand.
CGGTTGTAGAGTTATAACTAGGAATATAAGAGCAGATAAGATCAACACAGGAGAGAGATTCAATTCGAAGTGGGAGATTTAGTCTTAGTGCACCTAAGAAAAGAAAGGTTCCCAAGGGGAACGTATAATAAGCTGAAAATGAAGAAGATAGGGTCGTGTAAGATTTTATAGAAATTTGAGGGAAATGCTTATGAGATAGAATTGTGAGATGGTGTGGGAATATCACCCATATTCAACGTAGCAGATATGTATCCTTACATAGCAGATGAAGTAGGATGAATAGAGATTCAGAAGGAGATTCAATGGGTCAAACAAATGCCTATAGATGAAAAGCCACAGATAGAAAAGATCATTGATCAGAGAGTTGGCAAGAAAACTAGGAGGAAGACATATCTTAAATATTTAGTCAAGTGGAAGGGACACCCAATTGAGGATGTTAGTTGGGAAAGTGAAGCAGATATCCAGAAACATGGATGGATGGTGCAAGAGCTCATGAACATGATTCCATGAATTTTTCAGCCAGAGGAGTATGATGCAGGAGCATCACCAACAAGCGTAAATGGAGGATAGCTAGATATACACCAGCGCACATTTTTAAGATATTTTGAATTTCAAATGAAGAAAATTTATGTAATAGTTGGAAGGATGTAATTGTTCTTAAATTTTTTGGGGATTGTAACGCATATCTTAAGCATTTTCTCTCATCTGTCGGTTGGAGGCATTTAATGTAATAAATGTAAAGTAGTTGTAGTCTTTAATTTTGATAAGATATCTTGGAGTTGTAGGAGGGAAAACTCAAGAAATCTCCCTCGTATGTATGGTATTGTATCATTCTCATTTTAAGATAGTAGAGAAAGAGAGCATAGGAGAGCAGAGAAGAATAGAGACTGCAGAAATTATTGAGCAGATAGTTGTTGTTATTGAACCCATGTACAGAAGTAGTTGAATTAATATAAAAATTCTTTAATCCAATTTCATGGTGTTTTTATGGTTACTGTTCACATCTATTGAATGGTATGTTTATGGTTTTCTTATATTCTCTGTTATGCATTTGTTTCAATGATTATGTGTATGATTTCATGTTGAATGTATGAATTCTGTGAGAGGGAGAGTATGAGTTTCAATTGTTTCTCGTCCTGAGAATTCCTGCAAGGAGTGCAGTGAAAGTCTGCAAGGAGTGCAGTGAAAGTCTACAAGGAGTGTGTTGACATGTTCTGAGTTTATCTCAGAAAGCTCAGGAGAGATAGAATTGTTGTTATACCAACAAGAATGCAAATATAGCACAGATCTGTGCAAGGTGTGCACAGGTCAGGTTGGAGTCTTAGACTTTTTCCAACCCAAGGAAGCGGTTGAAGAAATTCTATCGCAAGGAGTGCATGGAGTTGGAGTGTTTGGATAACTGGAGAATATCGTGAAGGCCACAAGGGTGCATGCAAGAATCCCTTAGAATCCTTGAGTTTGCAACAAGAACCAAGCTCAGGAGGAATAGATACTTTGAAGAGTTTAAAGGAGGAAGAGGGTCGAAGTCACCTCGCAAAAACCAAGCTCAGGAGGAAAAACGTCAAGTTATTTGGTGAGGAGTCTTTGAGAACCTGAACAGAAGGTTGAAATTCTCGGAGGGAGAAACAATGATTTTTCGTGGACTGTTGGATCCARTAGATCAGCGGAGAGGATAATACTGAGTGTATTTTGACACTCATAAGCTTAGGAGAGATAAAAAATGTTATATCCTGAGGAGTGTGAGCCGTTGATTGAGCACTCTGAGATATCAACACTTCGAAATTCGAGAGTGTGGAGAAAGTTGTTTTCGGGAATAGCGAGTAGTGAAATTTTGATAGGAGAAGGAATAATCTAGAGCTTTGGATCATGGGAACCCAGGACTGTTGATCTAGCATAAGTGAATAAATATCGACATTTTGGATATTGGGCGAAGGGAGAAAAGCTACATCGCAAATCCCCAATACACAAAATCCCAACTCGCTCGAAGTTTGAGCCCTAGGTCGCAGTCGAGGGTCACATCATTGAAGAGTTTAAGGGAGGAGCTAGGGACCTTTATCCCATTTCAAGATTTCGGCAATCGGAGGAGTTAGAGTGCCTTGCAGCGGAAGTCCCGATATTGAAAAACCCAACTCGCCTTTTGGGGCTAATACTGTGGTCACGCTGGTGGTCACCTAGAGTGGAGGCTCATGTCTAGCACATGTTTGCGCGGGTGAATCTTAGAAAAGGACCTATGGTCTTTAAGTGTTGAAGATTCCAACAGGGACCGAGGAGTCATTTCTGCTCAAGAATTTGAAGATCCAAGGACCGGGAGGTCAGTAGACCCTGTTGAGGTGGGGTTCTGCATCATTTTTTCAAAATGTAGAACAAAAGAAAGACATTACCTAATAGCACTAGATTCTTAGGGGTGACTGTTTGTTGTTACTGTTATCATGTCCGCTTGAAGATGATGCTAGGGAGAATAAGGGATCATCTAGACAATTTTTGTAAAGGAGGATCTTATTTGCAAATGTTGGTGACAGGGTAGCAACAGGCGAGTTGTTAGAAGGGCTAGGTAAGGAGTGTTGGAAGGAGGCATTGTGTTAGATCCGAGTGGTTGGGAATTGTTGGGGAGGAAATTGATGAGAAGAGAGATGAGGAATATAAGGGTGATGAAGGGGTTATGGGGGAGTTCAAGGAGGTTGAGAGAGAAGCCAGGGAGTTTGAGGAGAGGCAATGGCTTAGTGGAGGGGTTTCCATGAAAAATATTGCAGTGTGAGAAGAAGCATAGGGTTTCTAGCCTCTAAGATGCAAGGAACCCCTGGTAAAAAATAAAGCAACTAACTCATAGCTTGTAACTAATTAGTAAAAAAGTCAAAGCTTGGAGAGCTTGTAACTAATAAATTACTGATTTTGGCGGCATGATGTCAACCCTAGAGTATCTCCACTCTACAATTCCTACCAGGTTTGGACAGATAGGGCTCCTCTACCTCTGTCCTTGTCCAAATTTGTTGGATAGGTCCTCCTTCGACTCTCTCTGTCGATGTTGTCAAGGGGATTTTCTATGCTTGCGGGATTTTTCTTCTCTGTTAGTCTTGGAAATAAGCATGAGTGGTTTTTATTCTCTGCTAGTCTTAAGAATGGATGTGAKTTCTTTGTAATTTGGTTTGTGTTTTGTTTTGTTTTTTTGTGTTTTTTTATGTTTTGTTTTTTTGTATTTAATATARTTAATATATTATATATATATTAATATAATTAATATATTATTGTTTTGTTTTATATATAGGGGAATCTGACTGCTTAATTAAAACAAAGCATTGTGATGGTCCTTGCGTATGCTGATGCAATGTGATTTATACCCAGTGCTYAGCAAAGTGAAGAAATTCAACCAAGCGTGGGTAAACAGTGGGAGTAACTATGACTCTCTTAAGCTAGCCAAATTCCTCGTCATCTAATTAGTGGATTAATGAGATTCCCATTGTCCCTGTATATTATCTAGAGAAACCATAGCCAAGGGAACAAGCTTGGAAGAATCAATGGGGAAAGAACACCATGTTGATCTTGACTCTAGTTCGAATTTGTGAAATGACTTGAGAGGTGTAGAATAAGTGGGAGTCGTTTTTTACGTAAGTGAAATAACACTACTTTTAATGTTATTTTACTTATTATGTGGGGTGGATATGGGGCATTGCCCCTATTTTTGGCCATAAGACATGTTTTGGAGGGTCGATCTGGGTGAAAGACATTGTCATGTAGGGAGTTTCGATGGGGCGACACATCTGTTAAAAGATAACGCATGTGTCCTAACATAATCTCAATGAGAACATAAATCTCATGTGGAACAAAAGGGTAAAATCTCATTTGATTTACCACCAATCTCTTGATCCGTATAGTTCATTGATGGATATGAATTAATACATCAATTAGATGTTTTCATAAATCAACATGGTTAATTTAAAATACTAGTTCCTTGCGTAAGATTAAGTGGCCAATGGCGCATTTGGAGGAATGGTTCATGCAACCCCAGGAGAGGATAGAATAATAGGACTAGAGATGTATGTAAGGATTATAAATACCTAATTAATGTTAGTCACACTCACCAGTGACTAACGACCAACTTTTGACATGCAAGGAAGTTATTGTGCTCAATCTAAACCTTTCATTTATGAGGACAATGAAGAATGTTCCATTTCTATTAAATCATGTCCACAGAAAGAACATGCATCATCAATATAGTAATGTTTATGATTCGGATTATTTTCGGCACGAAATGAGAGCGGAGATATAACATGGAAATATTCAGAGATATTGCAAGAGAGACAACAATATAACAGATATATATCGAAAATATAATAAGATTCACAGATATACAGTAATACACAATTTCTATTAATGAAATAAATGTATAGAGATTGTAAAAATACACAGTGCAAGACTCGCTAGAATGGTGGTAGCTTATCTCTGAGAAGAGATGTGACGGCTACTCGCTTTCACAAGAAGATGATTACAATGAGGCTCTAAAGGCATTTTTACAATAAACAGGAATGCCAAAATCCCTAGACATCCAAAAACCTAAGCCTAGGAGATGAAGCACCAAAAGTCATGTGTGCCCCATTTGGGTAAGTTAATACATCAACTTCCTGGGGTCGTAACTTTTGCATACGATCTCCATTTTAGGCGCATGATATCCCATTGGAAAGGTATCGTCGAGGAGATTCATTTTGGGGGAAATAGTGAAGGAAATTCCATATTTATCCCCATTTTCCCAAAAACATCGTTTAGGGACTCAAAATGCCCCTGGAAGTTAAAATCTGCTAAAAATAGTAAATTACCAAAATTGCCAGAAAAATATTTTGAACCAGTTGGAAAAGGTGGGTGGCCACCGATATCCACCTGGATTAATCCTCCCTCCTTAGGAAGAAATGGTCTCCATTGCATTGAGTGCCCGGGGGAGAGGGAAAAGCGTTTGTTAAATCTGCATCTTGATGAGTTGCTTGCCTTGTTGGATAAGTTGCGCTGCTTAGCTTGTTGAAGGTTGTCATGAACATGTGGCTGGAAGGGTTGGATTGTTTTAACCAGTATGGCTACATGAGATGCATGTGTGCAGAAGGAATATTTGTGCTTTATTGAAACCTTGTCGACCTGCTTCTGTTGGATAGAAGGTGCTTGGGGCGAGGCTATAATGGTTGCAGTGTCCTTATGTTCCCCTTTTGAACAGATTGTGAAGAAGATGAATTTTTCAGTATGAGATACTACCTTGCGACACTATTTAGGTGGAACAATAGTTAGAACTACCTCTCATATTTTGTAGAGATGACCCCCCAAAGTAAAAATGACACTACGGGGTCGAGACTCATAAACAACATGGCGTCTCCACATATATGGTTGGACAAAGAGGACATCACATACATCCAATGGGGAAATATCACATAATACTTCATCCTTGAAGGGTTGGATGTCGTATGACAATTGACACTGTTGGCTGACATGGAGATCTCGTCCTTGGCGAAGCCACCCGATGTTGTATGGTTGTGGGTGTGGTGTTGTTGACAATCTCAACTGTTTGACGAACTCTACTGAGATGAGGTTCTTTTGGCTTCCGCTATCAACAATAAAATGCAGCGGGGTCACCTTCACCCACATATGTGAATGAAAAATGTTCTCCCCCTCTTCAGGATATGTTGGTTCTTCTGGTTGAATTGTTGCGGTCACAACAATAGCAGTGGGGTCTGCGTCAATGATCTGTCCTTTACCAGTATTTTAGAATCAAATTCTGAATCAAGGTTTGACTCCTTGTCTTTGATCTCGGCCACCAATGACTATTTTGAGTAACATTCATCGGTGTTTTTCCAGGGGCTTTTGCAGAAATCACACCATTTTTTGGTGTCCTTCTTTGTCTCCCCGTGACCTTTTTTTTTCCTATGGCTTGGATTGGTTTTCGAGAGACTTTTTTTTAGGGCCTTCTTTGTCATGTTGGTTGTGGAGCCTGATTATCTTCTTGATGCAGAGGTCCTTTGCTTTCTGCCGTGTCTATACCCCATGAAGTATTTACACCCCAGAAGTATGTACACTCTTCCACACGGGGGAGTGCAGAGGGGGGGTACCCCCTCTGCGGGGTCCGAGGGGTCCATCCCCCTGGCTGGGGGATCTGGGGGCAAGAGGGCCCCTAGCGGGGGTTCGGGGGCGAAGCCCCCAAAGAAAAAATTGCCTTATAAAAGTATATTGTAATTTCATTGTAAATCTGGACCGTTCATTATAAGGTCCCAGATCTAACGGTAGAGATTATGTTAGGGTTTTTTTCCCTAGAATGCAACCCTCTTTTATGAGGGAAATGTATTGCGGCTATGTACGAGGGTGAATATTGTATTTTGAGAGAGGAGACTGTGAGAGAAAGAAGAGGAAGTTGCAGCGGGTTTTGCTGTAGGTTGTATCCCTTCATTTGCTGGATAATAATAAAGGAAGGACCTGGAAATTTCTCTGGTGGACGTAGCCCACACTGGGTGAACCACGTAAATCCGTGTCTCTCTTGTATTGTGTGTCTTCTATGTTTTGTTTCTGCATTTGTTTTATTTTATTGCTCCGTGGTCCTATTTTTCTAACAACTGGTATCAGAGCATAAGGTAACTCGCAGGAAAAGAGGGTTCCTGGTTCGAGTGGGAGCAATGTCGGAAGATGGAAAGTTTAGGGTCGAGAAATTTAATGGCCAAAACTACCAGTTATGGAAGATGCAGATGGAAGACTATTTATATCAGAAGGATATATTCCTACCATTGAGTGGAGTAGCAAAGAAGCCGGCGGCCATGAAGGATGAAGAATGCGAGATTCTTGACAGAAAGGCTCTAGGAACGATACGGCTGAGCCTCGCAGCGTCGGTGGCTTTCAATATTTCAAAAGAAAAGACAACGAAGGATTTGAGGGATGCACTGGCCAAATTGTATGAAAAACCCTCAACATCGAATAAGGTATTTCTAATGAAGAGATTATTTAATATGAAGATGTCAGAAGGTGGGTCTGTTGCAGATCATTTAAATGAATTTAATATGGTTACTAATCAACTAAGTTCTGTAAAAGTGGACTTTGATGATGAGTTT
>JASDQU010687587.1:26853-39438 GCA_032191745.1 Picea mariana
CATATCAAAGTATTATCCACATCATTGCAGTGGTCATCAACATAAAATATTAGTATTGAGATATCTAGGAAACATGTCTAAGTGAGAAATATCCCTTTTTCCCTCTCCTTGTTACTCCTTTGCACTTTGCTTGGAGTGGAAAAAAGTGGGCTTTGAGGTTTCTAAGCTTGAATATTATTTCATAGGATTCTCCCTATTTTCATCTGCTGGTAGTTTCAAAGAGGAGGATTTAACTTCAATGTAAGAATGATTCTGAGCAAAAGAATTAGCAGAAGAATAAAAAAAAGAAACAATGATTTCAAATTGAGGGTGATTTTCATACATGTTGGGCCATTTTTCATTCCCTGGAGCATGTTTGTTCTGGTTTGTTTCCCACCCATCATTGGTTGAGTGGGATTGTGGATGCGAATGGAAGTCAACAATAATCGAATGGGGTTGTATAGGTTCATTAAGAGGTCTCAATGGTTTGGGAAAGGCTTTTTGTACCCAAGAAGAGATGCTTTGTATGAGCTAAATGATTAAACTAATCAGAATTAGTATAAAAATGAATAGAGAATTGTATCCTCGTATTTCTTCCTTCTTTCCCAAAAGCATTTATCCTTCTCCCTTGTCCCCTACAGGATCCCCTTGATCCATGACTGAAAAATATCATCTGGAATCATAAAACATTCATTAAATTCATGATGACTTTAAACTACAAGCAAGATGAAGTAAAATCATACTTTCATAAAGTATTCTTTGGAGGTAACATGTTTAAATCTAGAGGGGGGTAGGGTATGTATACCTTTGTAGACTTTAGCAGTCAAATTGTTGTGTGGAGGGGGTCCCTTGTCCCACAAACAAGGGGGTCGCATACACCAATTTGGTGTCTGGCTTGTTGTGACCTTAAAAATAGATTATTATTATTATTATTATTATTATTATTATGACTTTGTTCTGAGAGTGATAGTATAGGCTTATAGCAGTGTAGGACTCATAAATGACATGAGGATTATGTATGCAAGTATTTTATTGTTGAGTGTTAAGGATATTTTATCACATAGAATTGCTTGGGTCAAAAAGTCTTTAGGTTTTTTATTTTGAGTCATAAGTGTTGTTTAAATTTTTGGCTTTTTATTTTTACTATAGTCATTTTTTAGTTTAGACACAAATAAATTAAAAATTGGTGTTGGTTTTGGTCTATAGTCTTTGGTTTATATCTTGATCATCATGATAAGTTAGACAAACCTTCATCTGTCACATATTTCATTTCTCCACTACCACCCTGACATGTCACCTCCTCCATGATGTACTCAAACCTCTCCATTTTGTCACTTTACTCGTTAGGATGTCAAATCATGTTTGATTTGTACGCTACCAACTCATCAGAGAGTTCGTAGTGCATCCAAAGTACATTATGATTTCATTACCATCATTGCGCTCATGATTCTTGTCAATGAAGATATCCTTGTTTTCAACACTTATATTTTAAAAATATAGCTTGGGATTTCATCATAAAATATTCTAACTGTTTTCTCCAAGTTTTCAAATCACTTCTAGCTCGGTACTGCAAACCTAGTGTTTTCAGAAAGGTGCTACGGAAATTGTTGCGAACTAGCTAAAGAAGGTGAGTTGGAGGTTAGGCTATCTGCAAACAAACTTGTTCAATCTCAAGGATATCAGTCTTCAAGTCACAACCATCAAGTACTCCATGAGTATTTTTAGCTCATTTGAAGGACATGAAAGGATCCATTTGTTATTTCTTCTCTTGGGCGATGTGAACTAGTGATCCGCGCTGCAAAATTTCCCACTTACCTTGTTGACATGTTCCCATCCCAATCACATAAGCTATGAGCCTTGTGTTGATGATTGCATCTATGTGAGACATTCTCCATCTTACAAACCTGTGAGATGTGGATCATTGCATCTATGTGAGTATTTCTCTCAACTTATAAACCTGAGAGAAAGACCCTATGAAGGGTACGTGGTTCCTTTCTAATACAGAGCTGGAACATAGAGATCACCTCCTCCATTCAGAGAGTTGATAAGAACTCCATATTATTATCCAGTGGGAAAGGTGATATGTTGAGTTAGACATGCATGTGGTTGAGCACAAGATGAACGTGTGAAATCCCAAAGTGATGGGTGCATCGTTATGTGAACATAAATGAAGATGATGTATTAGCCTCCTCTGAGTAGCAGATTTGATGAGAAAAATCCAGATGATTCTCATGTGTGAGGCAGTGGGAAAGAAGATTTGTAGAGTGGACGTGCCTGTGGACAAGCACAGGTGAACATGTGAAGATCTGGTTCTTTTGTGTAATGCAGTGAGCCAAAGATATGACATCCCTATGGATGTGCCCCTAGTGGATGAGCACTAGTGGGTGTGTCATATCCCTTTCTATATATTTTTCAAGAGTCATACCTTCCTGTAACCCTAATGTAAAGGGTACAGGTCAGCCCCACCTTAATGTGATTAATAATAAATGTAAAAGATAAATAATCTGGTTAATATTAATTATAATATAATAATAATTATTATAATTATAATTATAATGTGACTTAGAGAGGTCGGCCCTGTTGAACCAATAGACATTTTTGTTGACAGGTTGAGGTTAGTATAAGTAAAGGTAAAATCCCCATTGTGGAACACATCTTTAATGCGAGTTTGGAAATTTTAGCAGGTACATTTACTTGGGAAAAGTGTGCAACTTTCTTGGGCACTATTCTTCTAGGGTTTGAGCACCCTCTTGTGTTCTAGGTCTTTCTTGGTGGTGAAGGTCTTTATCTTGAAGAATATAGCAAAGGATTTGGTTGGGTTTTCTTCCCTTGTTGAGAAGGGTTTACCATGATACTTCTTGTGTTCTTGTGCATGGTGCTTCTTCTTGTGATCTTGGTTGCTGCAACATTATTGTCTATGGTTAAGTTAAATGCTAAAATGGAATGAAATTCATGATTAACCTAGCTTATTGAAAAATCAACACCTTGTTCATTAAAGCCTTAAACAAATCTTTGTTTCACGCCACCTTTCATATCTCATATTCAATTGATTCTGCTTACTTTCCTAAGTGTTGCAAACCCCTTGTCCTAGCGCTGCAAACTCTATGCAGCAAGCTTGGCGCTGCGAATCCCCTGTCCCGGAAGATTTTACACAACCTGTTTCCATCATGTTCTCAGTTTTAATTCAATTCTATCTAGTCTAAGATTAAAAGTTGTTTTCTTGTTAAATCATTGTGATTTTTTGCAAGAGGATAGTGAGGTGGTGATTAAGACTTGTCTTACAATAAGATGTATCTTTATACCTTCATGATTATGTGTAGTTTTCCTTCATATCCATGACTGTAAGCTACCTTTTCTTATGCCTAGAGGTCAAATGGGGTGATAAACACATAAAACCTTATATAGAACCAACCCTTTGAGAAATATCATCCATCAAAACCCTAGTCCTCTATTTTTCATTTTTTGCCTCTTGCATCATTAAAGTTTGTGGTAATATTTTCTTCATATGACATTTGTGATCGCGCAATTTGTACTTGTCCCAAAGAGAAAGGCTAAGGGAGGAAAATTGGCGTAACAGGAGGTCATCATATCACTATCACCTTAATAAGATACCTCTTTCTATTTAGGTTTGATGGCCTAGGGGAGACGTCCCCAGTGACCTGGGGGTTTGAGAAGGAAAAGGTTAAAGTGTCTATAAAAGTATCCCCTCTCACAAGTCACATTGATTAGAAAGTCCCAAGGTTTTAACCAATGAAGTAATGAAGTTTTTAGATGTACCTGCCCAAAACAAAGCAACAAGAAAATCATATCTTTTGCAAGTACAACTTGTTGTTAGTACTTCATAAAACCATGGACTTATCAATATAAGCAATAGTTGATGTATGATGAAGCAAACATAATTTTATAACAACAATGTTTTAAAGATAATAGCCTGAGAATAAATGTCTTAAAAGATCTTCACAATGACCAAAAATAATCACTCAATAATAGCAAAGTACTAGCATTTGTTAGAAGCTAATTAGGCAGTGTATAAATCAAATTTTCAATTTCTTTTAGGTTCTTTTATTTCTGCAATAAATGGTTGTAGATTAATTTTGTAACAACAACAAGTAGGTTAGTAAATTAGACTATTCTAGGGTTAGGAGAAGTTAGTAGATAGCTTGAGGTAAATGTTTTGAGAGTTGTTTTCATCAATCAATCAAGTGCAAGGCCTAGATCAGTGCTTTTAGGGTAAATTGAATCTCTTTTAGCAGTGACAATATTGAAGGAAAAAATTGATAATAAGAGAGCTAGAGACAAGAAGGTCAATGATTGAAGTGTTGGTAGCCCAAGGCTTCAATCACTAAACCCTAGGGGGGAAATGACCACTAGGAAGTAGGTAACCCTAGGCCCTAGCAGTTTTCCTCCTTCTTTAGCTCAAGGATGTAGTAGATGATGGCTAAATGAAGAAAAAGATGTTAGGGTGCTGCAATGGAAAGGCCCTTAGCACAAAGCTTCAAGAAAATAGGGTTTCTAGCATAATCTAGTAGGTGAAAAGTTATTAAGGAAAGAATAATAACATGTGCTTTAGCCTCGGGTTTAAGCTAGCAATTTCATAATCTTGGAAGAAATGCAAGATAAATACACCATAACCATTAAAAATGAAGAATAATTGCATAAATTTACTTACATTCACCAAGAATCATCTAGCAATATGCCTAGTTGAAGACTTTCCACCAAGAAAAATGCTAAAACACACCAAAAATAGCCTCCTTCAAGAAGTGCACACCAAATTTCAGCCAATAAACCCTAATTAAGGAGAAAATTTCAGACCTCACTAAGTGTGAGTGAAAATATGATGAAAAATAAGATATATTTTTCCCTTATTTATACAGTTACAATGACCTTTAATTTACAAATTAGGTCAAAAAGGTTGACATGGCCAGTTTACATGTAATATCCAGTTTTTACATAAAAATGAAAAATTAAATCCTAAATCAAGCAGAAAAGGTGACTTTGTGACCTTTTAGGGTGACGTTAGGCCTCTTAGGTGAAACGTTGGCCTCCAGGAGAAAAACATTCGGCCTCCCAAGGCCTTTGGATCAAGACACACGTGCCACTTGACACACAACTTCCTCCAAAGTGTCCATTAAATGTTGGGTGACGTCAAGGGTCACAGAAGTGATGTCATGGGCCTTCCAAGGCCAAAATCATAGTGGGAGGGTAATAACCCCCTGGGTCTAGGCCTGCCAAGCTATCTCTGATGGAACATCATCCTCTCTCTCCAGTGCAAGCCTCTAACATGTGTCTACCCCTTGCTAGGGTCTCAACATCCATCTGGTGGGATTTTAGACCTATGGAGGCCCGAACTAATCATCTCCCCATGTGTACCTATCTTTTGGGTGTGGCTCTGCAACAACAACAAGTATGTCCTCCGTGGGCTTATAATTCATAGGGATCATAGCAATTTCAATCACGTCTAATAATCAAGTTATCTAAACATGTGCATAAAACCCCCCTTTCCCAGACAAGTGCTCAAAGATGTTATACTATTCTACAAGCTAGGTTTGGAGAGAGTTTTAGGAGGTCCTACTGGGATAATTATCATTGGACGTGGGATGTTTCTAGGTGAAGGAAAATCTAGGTCATGTAAGTGGATGAGGTGGTGTAGGGATGTTTGAGCCATGGGTGCAATGATGATAGGGAAATGTATGACTTACCTATGGGTGCCTTTGAAGAGGGTGAGTTGCACCTTGTCATGGATGAAAATGTTTCCAAGCCCATTCAATGACTTTTACCTTTTTATCTTATTTCCTTTTCTTTCAAGAGGCTAGTTAGGGGAAACTTCCCTAGCGTGGTGACCAATGGTGACAATGTTACCCACAAGCATTTCACGGAGATGAGAAGGTTGGCTCGTGATGAGACCCCCTTTCTCTTGGATATGCCACCAAGGGCCACTACCATGGTGTGGTGACCAGCTAAATGGTAGTGTCATACCGCTACATGCCCATGGACCGAATAGGTTGGCTCGTGATGAGACCCCCTATCCTCCAACTAGGTCTTGATTTTATTATTTTATGGGTCCCTCCATTTCTTACTGAGAAGCCTTTTATTTCTTTCTCAGGGAACCCTAGGTGAAGCATCTGAAGGTTTTTTTCTTTTGGATTTTATCTTTTCCCATCTACTTTTACCCTCTTGGCCTTTAGCCCCTTCTTCCCACAAGGCAAGGTACAACCCTTTGCTAGCTTGTCAAACCCAATGCTCGAACTAGTGTAGGGGATGGATGGGAGGAAAAATTATGAAAAGTGATAAGTATGGTGGGAATGGACGATGACCTTTCATAAAACCACCCAATGGAAATTCAAATCCTAAGAGAAACAACTTTCTAGAGCATCCTTTCATTCCCCCGCAGGTGTGGAAAACTGGAAAAGCATAAATTCCAAGCACATGTCAGAAGAAAAAATAATTAAATGCACATATTCAAATGTTTTGAGAATCAAAGTGACACATACCATGATACCCAGACTCATTACCTCATGGATCAAGACCCACTATTGCTGAAGGACCAGGCCAATGGGATGGATGTTTTTGTTGCTGACAAGGTGGAGGCATTGAAGATGAAAGATGGGCCCTCCAGGGCCAGGCTCAAGTCAATATGTCTCTTGGTACTCCATGTCTAGGACCTGTGGGCCTTGAGACATAATATCCTTAGTTATCCCTAGGCTAGGGGATAACATCTGGCTCCAAATCGAGGACATGTGCTCACTGTAGAGCGCATGAGAACCTCAACATCTCTGGCATGAACTGTGACCTGCTTGATCTTAAAAAAATCATTAGTAATCATTTGGGGTGATGATATCACCCCTGGCTCATATATGGTACAGAAAATGAAAGTAAGCAAGCATATATACAAATGGAAATACAACTATTCTAGCATGAAATGCAGATGGTATATACAATGAATGAAAATTCCTACTGACTTACGTGTACTTACCTGTCATGTCGTTGGTGGGTAGTAATGCTTGATGTGTATAGTGTTCATTGGTAACTTCAAAGCTTCTCCTTCCATGGTCCCTAGATTGAAAGAGTTTATTCCTACAAGACTTATAATGTTGTAGGGACCTATCCATAGTCCATCCAATGTTTTGTGCATACTAGGTTTCTCCCTTCTCTTATCCCATAACAACACTAGATCACCTTCGGAGAAATCCCTCTCCTTTGTCTTGTGATGGAAGGTGTTCTTGATCTTTTCCTAGTTTCTTGCCATTTGGCTTAGGGAGATTCTTCTAGATTCGTCCAATTCTATTAACTGGTTAATTATCCCTTGTATTTATTCTCCATCAGTGGTGTATTGTTGAGAAAAACGGAGGATGGGTATTTGGAGATTCACAGGAAGTATTTGGAGAAAAACGGAGGATGGGTATTTGGAGATACACTAGCTCAAAAGGAATCCTTCCTGTTGAGTTCTTTGTTGTTATTCGATCTTCCCACAAGGCATATTTAAGTTTTCTATACCAAGACCTCTTTTTCTCTCCCACAACCTTCTTAACGATGTTCATAAGGTTCTTATTGAATGATTTTGCCAATTTGTTGCCTTGTGGATAATAATTGGAGTGAGATAGAACAATGCCATACTTGAAACAAAATTATGATAATGAAATAGAATTGAAAGTTTGGCATTGTCTATGGTAATATTGGACGGGACCCCAAATCGCGTTATGATTCTTTCCTCCAAAAATTCCATGACCACCTCCTCAGTGGCCTTGTTTGAGGGAATAGAATCAACCCGCCTATTAAAATAGTATGTGGTTGTCAAAATACATCGGTAGCCATTAATTGAATTGTCTTTAAATTCCCCAATAAATTCCAACCCCCATTGTTGAAAATGAGCTTCTACTACCACGGGTTTCAAGGGTTGTGCCAGGAGTTTTGGTTTACCAGTAAAGTATTGGCAAGGCTGGAAAGATAGGACATATAGGTGAATATCAACAAATAATGTTGGCCAATAGTATCCAAATCTTAGGATCTTTTGGGAGGTGGTACGGGCTACGAAATTTCCACCACAATGTCTGGAGTGTAATTCCTTCAACAGTTTATCAACTTCTTCTTGGTTGACACATCTAAGGAGAACTCCATCGGGGTATTTCCAACCAAGGCCATTCTCAGTCAAACAATATTTCATAGATTTAAGTCTCAAAGCCCTTCTTTTGTAGTATACTATGTGATCTAGGAACAATAAATTCTTAAGGTAGTATATGATATCGGAATACCATTCATCATGTTCTAATGAACACTGAATAGCATGTTTATTTGTTCGCTTTATCCCTTTTGTATGGCCTCTAAGTTTCTCTCAGTCAGCATCTGGGCCAAGCCTTGTCCCTTATAATCTTGGTGGGTTTTATCTCTAATTCATACTCTTGGATTTTGGATACCCACTTGCCCCTAGTACCCATACAATATTGTTGCGATAAGACATCCTTTACTGCCGGGTAAGGGACATAAGCCTTGATTTTATTATAACCCGCATAGTTTCTAAAGTTCTTAAGGGATTTCACTAAGGTGTAAGCTTGTTTCTTAGTAATCAAATAGTTCAGCTCTGAATCCCTAAGGACTTTACTCATGAAGGCAATTGGGTTTTCATGGTCATCAACATCTTTCTGCAACAAGACACCTTCAATGGTGTCTTGGGAGGCAAAAGAGAATATTATGAAATCCCATGAATAGTCATCGATAATCAGGAACGGGGCTTGGGAGATAGCATATTTTATGTCTTCAAAGGATTTAATGGCCTTATCATCCCACTTGAACACTGCATCCTTCTTTAGTAACACACTCATGGGTTTTATTCTTTCAGAAACATTTTGGACAAATCTTCGAATGGAATTTATTTTTCTGAAAAAGGATTGTAAGTATTTCTTGTTAGCTGGGGGATGTACATATTTGATAGACTTGACCCTTTCAGGGTCTATAGAAATTCCTCCTTCCAAGGCTATGTGTCTATAAATTTTCCCTTTATCTATCTTGAAGACAAATTTCTTAGGGTTCAAGGAGATACCATACTTTCTACATCTCTCAAAAACAATTCTAAGATGTGATATGTGGTATTTCCTCTCCTTTGATATGACTATGAGATCAACTTGGTAAATTTCTATGATTTTCTAAATGAGATCCCTAAAGGACAAGTCCATTGCTCTCTGAAAGGTAGCACCAACATTCATAAGGCCAAATGGCATTCTCAAGTACATAAATGTTCTCCATGGTGTGGTAAATGTTGTTTTAAGATGGTCTTCTCTTTTGAGTAAGACTTGGTTGTATCCAGAAAATCCATCCAACATGGACATCATTCCTGCCATGGTAACCATCTGTAACAAATGCTCCATATTTGGGAGGGGGTAGTTGTATTTCAAGGATAGTTGCTTAAGGTTTCGGAAATATACACACAAGTGGATATCACCACTTTTCTTTCGGACAAATACCAAATTTGACATCCATGACGAATATCTAATGGGAGCTATGATACCAACATCGACCATCTTTTGGAGTTCCTTTTATATTTGGTTCGCCAATTTTGGGTTGATATGTCTTAAATTTTTTCGGAAAGGTTTGGTTCCTTTTGTCAAAGGTATAGCATGTTGGATAACATCACCCCTATAATCCTTTAGTTCATCATAATTCCAAGAAAAGGTATCTTTGAATTCTCTTATGAGGTCTAGTATTTTCATCCTTTCCTTTTCAGTAGTTCCTTTCCCTATTTTAACCATTCTTGGATCCATCTCTATGCCGATGTTGAACTCTAGGGATTCATCTGTTTCTTTCCTTTGAAAACATTGTGTCTGTCAAAGAGGTGTTATAAATGGACACATTATTTGGCAAAGTGTTATTTTGCAGGTTAACCACATCTAGGTTCATGGAATCAGCCAAGAAGTTTACTTGTGAATCGGTGAATTCTCTACTATTTTCCATGAATCTAATGATTTTTTCATCATCTTCAAAGACTTGTCAATGTTCTAGGTTATCAAGGATCGATGGTCTAAACAAGACTTCCATTTTTCACAAGTTTTGGAGTGGACCATCACAAGGTTGTAAGGTGGAAGCGGAAACAGCCAAGGCATCTGCCACATAGTTTTCTTCTCGGGGATCTGCTTTGATTGTCACCATTTCAAAAGATTTTACAATGGATCTTGCAAAGTCACGGTACCTTTTTAATCTCTCATTCTTAGCAGCAAAGTCTAGCAACACTTGTGATACTATCAAGTCCCCTATAACTCTTAGGTGTGTGACACCTTTGTCAATTGCCAAGTTGAGACCTAGGATTAAAGCTTCGTATTAGGAAACGTTGTTTGTACAGTGATATTCAAGCCTATAGGAATAATAGAAGGTCCCCTTGGATGGGTTTGTTAAGACAATACCTACCCCTCAGCCAAAACTCGAATGAGCTCCATCAAATTCTAAAGTCCACATTCCTTCAAGTGTCTTGGTAGGTTTGTCTTCCAAAATTTCCCCTTGGATGAACCAATTCTCAATCCCATTGTTAACACAAAGGAGTTGGTCATCGGGTTCATCAGGGGTCTCAATAAGGCACCATGTGATGGGTTCTTTGTGAAGGGTAAAAAATCATCCTTCAGGGTGAGGTATGATAGCTTCGGACCCTTGGTTTTGGAAACTTCTGATCAAGTTTTCTATAAGGTCCTTACAGAGTATGATCCCCCAATTGCTCAGAGTATCTATTACTAAGACATCAATAGTAAAAGGAACATCAAGGAAAGCCTGGAAAACAACATGCAATTCCTTAATAATGCCTCGTGTAAAGCCTCCTTGTGTATTTGGTTGTGATATGCTTAGACCTAGTTGGCGCATGACCCTTTTGGTTATAATATTATTAGGAGTATCTGGGTCAAATACACAGTTATGGAGGAGGGAATCGTTGACTTGGAGGGTAACGTAAAAAGGCATAGGTTCCCCATATTTCGTTCCCATGCTCCCTACTTGGTAGACAAAAGGGGATTCTTCTTCAAAGTTGTCATCCTCCTAAATTTTTGGCAGGGAGTAATCAACATCCTAAACCTCATGGTTTCTAAATATGTCTTGAGTGGGTTCCTCATGAGGCTCATTTTGTTGAGAGAATAAGGAAGCATATTCCATGTTTTTGAAACCCATGCTCCATATTCTAGGGTAAGCACTATATTCTACCTCACGGATATCTGGTAGGTCATGCTTCATTCTCTCATCATTTGATTCCCAGATGTCATTATCGTTCAAGAGGTTAATCTAATGGATGGAGTTGTTGAACCTAAGGTTTTCCTCAATCTGACAAGCAACCTCTTGTGCTTCTTCTAGGCTTGCGGGTAATCGATCCTTGAGGGTGAACTACAAGGTTCCCTATAAGGAGTTTAGGTAGTGTTGGAGAATAGCGTTCTTTGGGTGAAATTTTGGTTGGAGTTTTCTAATGAGAATATTGAGCCTATCATTGAAATCCATAATTTTTTCATTGGTTCCTTTGAAAACTTAGAGATATTGAGAGTAGATGGAAGCCATACTTTCCTTTTTACACCATCTGTTCTTGAAAACGCGTTCTAAATATTCAAGAGTTTTGATGCTCACATTAGAAATGACATTAATCCAGACCCTAGAACTTACGGTGAATGAGCTGGAAAATAGCCTCATAAAGGTGTCAGAGTGTTCTTCTCTTGATTGGTGAAATTCATACCCCTCATAAAACTTAGTCCAATGTGAGTTTCCATAGGATCCTACTTCTCTGGATAATCTAGGTATCCAGGAATCAACTCCTTTGGGGAGATCATGTAATCCTCCTTGGGTGTTAGCTAAGTCCAAAGGGCCAAAGAGTTCTTTGTGAGACCATTTAGGGGGATCTACAGGGGCAATAGTAAGTACAAGAGTAGAAGAGAGTGTGTATTGATGTCCTCTACAAGTTGTCATTTGTGAATTCGCCAGATAATTTTCTTGAAATTATCAAAAGGATGAGGGGATCACCCTCAATGGATTCACCGTGTAATCTTTGAAAAGTAAAGAATTTTGAGGAAAGTCTTACCAATAAGTATCGTCTTTGAGGAGAATTGACTCAGTTTTCCCTGACAATGGTGCCAAAGTGTTATCGCGCAATTTGTACTTGTACCAAAGGGAAAGGATAAGGGATGAAAACTGGCATAACATGAGGTTATCCTATCACTATCACCTTAATAAGATACCTCTTTCTATTTAGGGTTGATGGCCCAAGAGAGACGTCCCCAGTGACCTGGGGGTTTCAGAAGGAAAAGGTTAAAGTTTCTATAAAAGTATCCCCTCTCACAAGTCACACTGACCAAAAAGTCCCAAGGTTTTAACCAATGAAGTAATGAAGTGCTTGGATGAACCTGCCCAGAACAAAGCAACAATAAAACCATATCTTTTGCAAGTACAACTTGTTGTTAGTACTTCATAAAACCATGGACTTATCAATAAAAGAAATAGTTGATGTATGATGAAGCAAAAAGAATTTTATAACAACAATATTTATAAGATAATAGTTTCACAATAAATTCCTTAAAAGAGCTTCACAATGACCAAAAATAATCACTCAATAATAGCAAAGTACTAGCATTTTTCAGAAGCTAATTAGGTTGTGTATAA
>JASDQU010687587.1:45763-64817 GCA_032191745.1 Picea mariana
CAAAGAAAAATGTATGTAAAAAATAAGAAATGATAGTTTCTAGGAAACTGTGTCCTTCACTCCAAGACGACTATGCAGAGAATGAAACTTATGCTCAGTGAAGGTCTTGGTGAAGATGTTTGCAGTCTATTCTGCTGAAGGAAAAAACTACAGGTTGATGATCCCCTCATGTACTAAGTCCCGGATGTAGTGCATGTGGATCTCTATGTAGTGCATAAATTTAGAGTTCTCTGGTTGTCACACCAGATGACAATAGGCTGATGAAACTGAATTCCAAATGCATTGAGAAAATGTTGTAGCCACATATCCTGAATGGTTATATTGACTACCATCTGTAATATGAATCAGTTGAAGATAGAGCAATGACATCCTGCCTCTTTCTCGACCAACATATAGACTCAGAAACAAGACTGATTGAGTAACCAGATGTGGACTTGTGATCAATGCTATCACAAGCCCAGTAAAAATCAGTGAACCCGATGAGGTCCAATGTAGAGTTTGTTGCATAGTGAATCCAAAAGGTGATGGTGCCCTATACATATCGAAGGATACACTTTGCAACCTTCCAATGTATCTCATGCAACTACTGCATGAACCTGGAGACTACTCCAACTGCATAGGAGAGGTCTGGTCTGGAGTGTTTGAGATACAAAAAGATTCCCACTAGCTCTCTGTACAATGTGTTTTCAACCAGTGGAGTGTCCCATCCATCCTCAAGTTTGACTCCTAATAGGAAAGGAGTCGGGGCATACTTTTAGTCTGTCATGTGAAATATCTCAAGAAAATTTTGTCATACTTGGACTGAGGCAGTTTGATTCCTAATGCATTCTGACTGATCTCAAGTCCAAGGAAGAAATGTAGAAGACCCATGTCCTTCATCAAGAACCTATCATGTAGAATCCTTTTGACTATAAAAATCACTAAATTCGAGCAACCGATGATCAGAAAATCATAAACATAAAAAACTAGGAGTATAAGTGAATCAGCCTTCATGAGCATGTAAACATTAGGGTCTGATTTACAACGTACAAATTTCTATGAAAATAGGTAGGATTCCATCTTGGCATACCATGCCCTCGAATCCTTCTTGAGGCCATAAAGAGACTTCTTCAGTCGATAGACCAAATATGAATCCTGCATAAATCCCTGGGGTTGCTCCATATAGATCTCCTCGGAGAGATCACGGTGAAGAAATGTATTCTTCACATCCATCTGATGGAATTCACATCCCTTGGCTATTGCAATGGCAAGTGTAAAATGTATGGAATCCATTTTCGCTACTAGAGCAAAGGTATCATCATACTCAATGCCATGCACCTGCTGAAATCCTTTGGAAACTAGCCTGGCTTTGTATCTGCTAACTTGTCAATATGTTGTTCTCTTGGTCCTGTATACCCTTTTGCACCTGACAAGTTTCCTTTCTAAGGGAAGGGGAACCAGATCCCAAGTCTAGTTCTCGAGGATGGATTTGTACTCCTTGCATGGTGGATTCCCAAAAGGGATTTCTAGTAGCCTCGCCATAAGACTGTGGATCTGAAGATTGAACCAAGAAAATATTCCTGGGTGGCATAGGTTTAGTGGAAGTGAGTGCAAGAGAAGGCTCCTTGAAATCAGATCGAGTCCTCCTAGTATCAGTTGGATCCCCAACAAGATCCCCTGCATCTTGAAAAGTAGTCTTGGCCCACTTGGGCCTCTTCTCTGGCTTTGCATATGCATCAGGATGCACTGAATCTGTATCTGGATCATCTGAATCTTTTGAATCAGAACTCTCATCTGAAGAAGAGTTGGTATGTGCATGCTCATCATATATGAAAGGTGGAAGAATAAAGGTGTTTGCATGCAGCTGTTGAGGTACATGCGATACACTTTCCTTGAACTGGACACTACGCTCAATGATGAGCAAATCCGAGGAAATATCAATGAGTATGTATCCCTTCCTAGCATTGGGGTATCCAACAAAGATACACTCTGTGCTCTGTGGATCAAGTTCCTTCCTCTTCTTATAGTGAATCCTAGCCCATGCACATGAACTGAAAATGTGGAAGTGGGTCACTTCCGGTTTGAGGCCGCTCCAAACCTCGTAGGGGGTCTTATACTTGAAAAATATATGGGGAGATTTGTTTTGGATGTAGGTTGCACAATTAAGTACTTCGGCCCATAATCTCCATGGAATTGACTTTGCATGTAGCATGCAAGATTTTGTTGGATTACTGAGAGGGGGGTGAATCAGTAATAGAGCAATTTAATCTGTTTTAAACATATAATCCAAGTGTTATATCAATGTAGCATTATCATCCAATAACTGCAGAGTAAATAAGAAATGAAAAAATGAACAATCATACACATACACAGTACACCAGTGTTTTACGTGGAAACCCAAAGCGGGAGATAACCATAGAATGGTTTTTCTTATATGTCTTGAAGAATTACATTCATTGGAAGCACAAAATTCATTTGTTTTCCAGCTACTAATGGAAGGAGGCTCCAACCCCCTTTTTTCTCAGGCTACAACCTGAAGGAAGATCGAACTCCCCTATTCTTTGTCTACAACCCTCTATGTTCTTCGGCTACAACCGGAAGGTGGCTACAACCACTTGTCCTTGCCCTATCCAACCACTCTGAAGTAGAAGTAGAATGATGGAACCACTGTCACACTATCACTATGAGATATACCGTTGTAAACTTGTACCAATAAACTTGAACCATGCATCAACCATGCATCAACTTGTACCTCAACCTGTAATCAACCTTAGAAAGCATCATCAAAATTTCAGACTTCTTTTCTTCACCTTCCCTTTGAAAATTGGCTTAGATATCCTTTGGTTACCTCATACACCTATAGATATTCAATATTATCAAGTGTGATCTAAAATGAGAGAGACTTTCCTATTATTTATACTCTCCAATTAGCTTCCTTAAAAACATCTTCTAGGTCACTTTGCCCACTTTCCTTGTTTTAGGGTTAACCCACTTCTAATTTTTCCAATAAATTTATTATTTAAACAATTTATTTTGTATTCACTTTGAATTATAGTACACTCATCACTTCACTTTATTATCTATATTCTAAAATCTCTTAAACCACTTTGACTACTTTGACCTTTTGGGGCTTCTAGATGACATATGAGGGTCCTCCAACTTCGTAAGGCCATAACTCTCAAACCGTGAGGAGTTATGTGACGTTCCACATACCACCAGAAATGAAATGAAATTTACTATCCATATAGAATAGTATTACCTGCAAATATATAAAAACTCATACCATTATCCATCAAACAAACTTGGGTCCATTACCCAAACCTGGGTTCTCCAACTTCTCATGGCCATAACTCTCTAACCATGAGGAGTTATGTGATGTTCCACATACCATCGGAAATGGCATGACAAGAACTATCCATCTAGGATAGTTTCACTAAAAAATTCACTGACCTTCATCTCATTATTCCATAAATAATCATGGGTTCTCTAACCATACTTCTAGGATAACTCAATCCACAAAGCGTCTTCCTGTGAGGGCTTTCACCATAAGGGGACCACTTTGGAGTTCATCCATTTGTAATTATTATCAACCATGAGAAGAAAGTAATGAGTCATATTTACATCAAACAAACTTGAGCCAATTATCCAAACCTTTGTACTATCGAGCTTTCTTCAAGGGTTGACATCAATGACAACCAACCTTAAACAACAAATTCCATCTCTTTTAGAGATCTACTTTTCCTCTCAGCAACTTCGTTTTGCTGCGGAGTATAGGGAATCATGTGCTGCAACTGAATCCCTACATCATGACAAAGATTATGTATCTCATGGTTGAAATACTCTCCCTCGTTACCAGTTCAAAGGACTTTGATTGTCTTTCCTGACTATGTATCAACAAGGGCTTTGAAATATTTGAGGTGTTGAAAGACCTCTGATTTTTTCCTGAGAAAGTAAATCCATGTGAAGCGTGAGAAATCATCAACAAAAATTAGCACATACCTCACTTTACTGATTGATGGATGTGGAAAAGGACCCATGAGGTCACTATGGATCAGATCTAAAGGAAAGGAATCCTTCTGAGTCTTTACTTTGTCGAATTTCTCTTGAGGGTGTTTTACAAGACCACATTCCTCACAAATTCTATTGGAGACGTGGATGTTGGGTAGACCATAAACCATTCCATACTTTCTAAGATGTTGCATATATCTGAAATTTAAATTCATGAACCTTTTGTACCATATCCTACTGCTTTCATTAGCATGGGTAAGCAGTAATGCATAATCTGGTTCAATAAATTCAGAAAATGTGTAGAGTCTAGATTGATGATTTACCTCACCAGTAGCAACCATGGAATTGGTTTGAATGTAATAGATATCCACTGCATCACGTGTGAATATGAATCTCTTTCCGGTGCCAGAGTTTTTCATTTGATAGATAGAGAGAATATTGACGAAAAGTTTGGGAACATGCAACACATTCTTGAATCTTTTGTTTGTGAGTTAAATCCTTCCTTTGCCGATGACCTCGACTGGAGAGTTGTCCCCCATCATAATAGGAGGACCTTTGCATGCATCCAATGAAGAATATAATTATTTTTTGGCATCCATGTGATGTGATTCTCCTAAATCTATGATCCAACCATCATGAGAGGAGTTGATGACAATCAAGGCATGGCAAGAATTGTCTTTCTTGGGATTTTGATCTTCTGGCTTCTTCTTCTTGGCACCCTCAGGGATGAAATATCCAAGGTTGTTTTGCTGAAGTATTTGGGTTATTATATCTATCTATTTTTTCATACATGTAGATTCTGCATGGAATACTTTATGGAAGTAAGTGCATTTCTCCCCTTTTCTTCCCTTTCCCCCTTTGGATTCAGAGGCATCGTGGAAGGGGTTTGAGTACCCTTCCTTCTTTGGATTTGAATTTGATTTACTTTTTCCTTTTTCTTTATATTTCTGATATTGATGGATGCTACCATATTGCACAGTAAGTGCATGCACCTTTGGGCCTTTGATTTTTCCCATATTGATGATCTTGCTCTGTTCTTGTATCAGAGACTCGATAAAGTCCTCAAGATAGGGAATCTTCCAAGTAGATCTAGATGCGAATCTAACTGAATGAAATGTGGATACAAAAACTGAGTATTCTGGACCAAGTTTGGAGAGAATGTTGCGAACCATTTTTTTCTCCTCCTTAGATTTATCAACCCCGCAAGCTTTGAGTTGCGACAACAAATCCTTATATTTGGTAAATAAATCTTTGAGATTGTCGAAGGTTTTTGGATCCAATGTGAGAAATTCCACCTCAAGAAAGTGTCCCCTCATCTTGTCATGTTTTCCAAAAATCCCTTCCATGGTGGTCCAGGCTTCATTGAGGGTTTTACAAGAGGATATGTGAAAGAGGAGTTCAAGAGAAATGAGACTGCAAATTGTTCCAAACGCTTCATACATTCAATTTATATACTTGGATTTTTATATGGATGATGTTGGTTCTGTATCTGTGTTCATGTTTAACTTGTAAAATCCTCTCCTTTGAACATGCATGATCATCTTCTCCTTCCATGAAAAAACAATGTATGGTGTAAGAATGAATTCTTTTGAAAATTCCATTTTTTCATTGTCTTCAATCTTCAGTACCCTAAAAAATAATTTAGTGTGTCTTTTCCCTAGCAGTACGTCGGTTCTGATACCATGTAAATGTGTTGAACCTACACAAAATAGATCTATATAGGAATTGGCATACACAGTTGCAGAGAAAATATGAGAAAAGAGAAGCAGGAGAGAAAGAATGGAAGAATTTTCATTAACCAAATGAATGAATGATAATTTACACATGATATACTATGTATAACTCAACTAATGTGCACTGGGGAAGAAGCCAACGTGCCATAGTGGTGTTCTAGAGTGATATGGACAGACACCAATAGTTATGGGAGTAAACTGCCACCTAGTCTAGTCTCTCGGGCAGTTACGGGAGTGAACAGCCACCTAGTCTGAGTTAACTAGTCTATTAGTCTTCAGTTAACTGACTGAAACAAAGTGAAGTGAGGAGGAGATCAGGGAATCAAGAGTAATGTGCTAGTTTGGTGATGATCCCAAGGAAAATGCGCATTAGCTATTGATGATCCCAATGCTGCATGGTGATAATCCAATTGTATCATCTAGACTCCAGTCAATTGATCAAACTGAAGTGAAAAATGAAGAGAATATTATCCTAGATGAATATTCTCCCTAAACTTTAGGAGACTAGATAATGAGTAATAAACATAGGGAGAACCTTAGGAAAATGAAATCCTAGGTGTTTGTGAAGTACTCCAACATAGAATATGCAGTTTTTATTGGAACAAAAGAAGGTGGTTTGTACAAGTTAAAAGGTCACTCAGATGTATCCTTGACTCACTCTACTAAAATTCCTTGTGAACTATGGCATAAAAGACTAGTTCACATAAACTATAAATCCTTACCATATGTAAGAAAGGTAGTTATAGGTTTTCCAGAATTAAAGGTTGATCATGAAGGTGTATGCAAGGGATGTGCATAAGGAAAGAACATAAAGAATTCTTTCCCAAAGAGAAATAGTAAAGCAGAAGGAATCTTGGAGATTTTCCACTCAGATGTATGCGATCCAATGCCATCAACATCTCTAACAGGGTATGTATACTATGTATCATTTATTGATGATTACTCTTGTAAGACTCAGGTTTATTTCTTGAAGTCAAAAGATGAAGTACTCGAAAAATTCAAGGAATTCAAAGCCTTGGTAGAAAACCTCTCAGAAAGAAAAATCAACATACTCAGGTGAGATAATGGAGGAGAGTGCACCTCAAATGAATTTGGAAGCTTTTGCAGAGATGTCGGGATTAAGAGGGAGCTCAAAAATACCTATAATCCTCAACAAGTTGGTGTTGCAGAAAGAAAAAATAGAACAATTATGGAAGAAGTAAATACTATGATTCATGATCAAAATATTTCAATGCACTTATGGGCTGAACTAGCAAGAACAACAGTTTATGTCCAAAACAGATTATCCCATAGTGAACTTGGATTCAAAAATCCTTAATAAATGTTCACCGGAAAGAAGCCAGAAGTAAGCCATCTCAAAATATTTGGTTGTCCATTATTTGTACACATTCCAAAAGAAAAGATAACTAAGTCGTATCCTTCAAGAAACAAGGGAATATTTGTTGGATACTGTGAGGTCTCTAAGGCCTTCATAATTTGCATACCAGGTTACCATCATATTGAGATCAATAGAGATGTAACCTTTGATGAAGATGCAACACTCAAAATATTAATGAAATGTCATCTTGAAGAAGTATATGAAGAAGAACCTATAGCTCCTAGAGTTGCAGAACCCATGAAGGAAGTTACAGTTACCCCTAATGATGAGATTCCAGAATATCATGATATGATGTAATCTCAAGAACCTCCCCATATGATGATCTCTCAAAAGAGAAAGCCAACTTGGGTGAGAGAACTTATTCAAGATGCAAAGAAGTATGGTTCCCTAGAAGGAACCATGAGACAAAGCAAGAAACCTAATCCATTCTCTAACTATATGGCCTTGATATGTGATCTCATAGAAAAGGAACCTACTTGATTTGAAGAATCCATTCAGAAGAAATAATGTATGGATGCCATGACAGAAGAATACTAGTCCATTATAAAGAATGATGTATGGGAAGTAGTTCTCAGATCAAAGAAAAAATATGTGGTATCTTCCAAGTGGATACACAAAATTAAACATGCATCATACGAAAGTATTGAAAACCATAAGGAAATATTTGTGGCTCGTGGTTTTTATCAAGAGGAAGGTATTGACTATGAAGAAACATTTTCTCCTATAGCCAGATACACTTCTATCAGAACCATCATAGGTCTTGTAGCCAAAATGAAGTGGAAGTTATATCATATGGATGTGAAAACAACTTTCTTAAATGGTGTTATTGAAGAAGAAGTGTATATAGAACAAACACAGGGGTTTGAAATTGAAGATAGAAAGACTCATGTATGTAGGTTGAAGAAAGCTCTGTACTGGTTGAAGCAAGCTCCTAGAGCTTGGCATGGTAGAATTGATAGTTTCATGAAGAGATTGGACTTTACCAAGAGTAAATATGATTCTAACCTTTACTTAAAGGTTATAAATGATGAGCTAGTGATATTTCTACTCTATGTGGATGACTTATTCTTAACAGGAGAAGAAAATCTCATCACAGATTGCAAGAAGAAGCTCATTGCAGATTTTGAGATGAAATACCTAGGCCCGATGCATTATTTCTTAGGTCTTGAACTTTGGCAAATCCCAGAGAAGATCTTCCTTAACCAAGGGAAGTATGTAGTTATACTGAAGAGATTTGACATGTTGGAATGTAAATCCATGAACACACCCATGGAAACGAATTTGAAGCTCTTGGTTAATACTTCGTCAGAGTTGGTTGATGCTACTCTATGTAGACATATTATTAGTTCATTGATGTATCTGACGAATACCATGCTAGATATATACTTTGTTGAGAACACCTTGAGTCAATATATGGTAGATCCCATATGTGTTCACCTTGTAGATACAAAGCATGTGATGAAATACGTTAAGGGTACGCTGGATTATGGTCTCTGTTATACTGGAGATCATGACTTCAGAATGTATGGTTATACTGATTCAGATTGGGCTGGAAGTGCTTCAGACAGAAAGAGAACTTCAAGATTTTGTTTTAGTTTGGGGTCAGCCATGAATTCATGGAAAAGTAGGAAGCAATCTAGTATTGCTCTTAGCATGGAAGAAGCAGAATACATTACAACATGTTCCACCAGTTCTGAAGACATATGGATTTGGAAGTTTTTTTCGGGTCTGTTCGATCTAGAGATGGAATCCACTGTGATTCTATGTGATAACCATAGTTGTATAAAGATGATGGCGAAGCTAATGTTCCATGATAAGTCGAAGCACATAGAGATCTGGTATCACTACATTCGTGATATGGTGCAGAGAGGAGCCGTAAAGCTCCAATACGTTGACACAAATGAGTAGGTTGTATATGTGTTTACCAAGCCTCTGTCTCGTGTGAAGTTTGGGTACTTTCAAGACAAGCTTGGTGTTGTTCAAAAGGACCTCCCTCAAAATGGGGGAGTGATTCTAATGATACTATGGTATCCTGACCAACAATGGGTAGCTTCGTTAGGATTTTATATCCTAGGGGATTGATCATCCCTGGGAAGATCCAGAAGGTCCGGTAAAGATGGTTTGTCAGAGTATCTTTGCATGTATATGCAAGCTTTGGTCAATAGTGGTAGCTCCATTAGGATTTTATATCCTAGGGAATCTTATGATTCCTGGGATGATCCCGAAGGTCCGGTAAGGACAGTATGTCATAGTACCATGTGATAGCTTGTTAGGATTTTATATCCTAAGGATTCTTATGATTCCTAGGAAGATCTTGAAGGTCCGGTAAGGATGGTCTGTTAGAGTACCACAAAATTTTGTTGTTGCACATGTTGAATTTTCACTATGCTAGGCTCAAGCATGAGGTTTATTTCATTTTAGCATTTACTTGAATCATAAACAAATGCAGCTACACCATTCACAAGTGTTGCAATAACCAAGATCACAAGAAGAAGTACCGTGCACAAGAACACACGAAATATCCTTGGAAACCCTTCTACTCAAGGGAAGAAAACCCAACAATCCTTTGCTATATTCTCAAGAGAAGATCCCCCAACCATAAAACCCTAATGCACACAAGAGGGTCCTCTACAACCTTGAAACTTGCACCCAAGAGAGGTGCACACTTCATCCCTAGAAAATTACTTGTTGAAATATCCAAATGACAAGTGACAAGTGTGTTTTCTCAATGGGGAAATCACCTTTACTTATACTAGACCAGGCACAACAATGGTGTGTCTGTTGGCACAACATGGCCAAACTCAATAACTCAGAAAATAATTAATTATTATAATAAATATTAATTATATTTCACATATGGTGGGGCCGACCTGTACCCTTTACATCACAATTAGGGTTACAGGTAAATATCACACTTAGAAAATATAGAAAGGGATCCAAACATTCACTAGTGCTTAGCCACTAGGGACATGTCCACCTGTGCTCAGCCAAAGGGACATCATACTCAACATAATCATCTGTAGTACCACATTGTCTCATATCTCACACATAGGATAACGATACACCCATCACATGGACACACCCAACCACTGGGGGATGACTCAACTCTCCAGAGGAGAGCAATGCCCCAACCACTTGGGGGATGACTCAACTCTCACATAGAGGAGAGCGATGTCCCATCATGTGGGTATGCCCAACATTGGGCTCCCTCTCAGGTTGACTCAACTCAGTCACAGAGGAGAATGTATCTTGGAGGATTTCTCATGAAGCTGCAATCATCAACACTCCCTCTCAGCTAGGGAGGCATTCTTCACCAGGCCAAGTCTCTCACATAAGTACTCGAACTTCGTTTTGACAAGTGATTTGGTGAAGATATATGAAATCTGATCATGTGTAAGGAGGTAATGCACGTGTACTACTTTCCTCTACACCATGTCTATGATATACTGATATTTTCTCTCGATGTGTTTCGATTTATCATGAAACACAGGATTCTCAGAGAGCTTCACAAAGCTCTAGTTATCACAATGAATAATGGTAGAATCCATCTCATGATCAAATAAATCTTTCAGGACCTTGCGAAGGGACACTGATTCGCAGACTGCCACACTCAACACTATATACTTTCCTTCTGTGGTACTCAAATCCACAGAGCTCTATTTCCTGCTGCACTAGGAAACCATGGTAGAAACCAAGGTAAAACAACAACCAAATGTGATCTTCCGGTCCATTGTGCTCCCTGCCCAATCTGCATTGGCATATCCCTGCAATCTCATGTTTACACTAGAGGCATATCTTAGGCCATATCCAATTGTGCCTCGTAGATATCTCAATACATGCTTCGTTGCTATCCTGTGAGTCTATCTCAGTCATGTATTACAAATCTCTCTGGCTTCTCGATGTAAACTTCTTCCTCAATATCACCATTGATAAATGTTTTCTTTACATCCATCTGATGTAGTTTCCAACCCATGGATGAAACTAGTGCAATGATAGTACAGATGGAAGTGTATCGGGATACTGGAGAAAATGTCTCTTCATAATAAATTCCCTCCACCTGTGAGAATCCTCTGGCTACAAATATTTCTTTGTATTCCTCGACACTTCCATCAACTGCATGCTTGATCTTATAGATCCACTTGGAAGTCACTACAAACTTCCCTTATGGTATCATAACAATATCCCTCACATAATTCTTCATGATGGACTAATACTCTTCTGCCATGGCATCTTTCCATACCTGTTGCCCTGCTGCTTCTCCATGACAAGAAGGCTTAGTATCAATGATGTGGCTCATGGCTGAAAAATAGCTCGAAAATCTCTTTGGTTTCTTTATTTCTCAAAATGTGCCTTGAGGAGCTGCATGTCCCTCTGCCTCCTACAGAGTTTGTCGACCCCAACAAGGCCTTTTATGGCCTACAACAATGTCTCTAGGGACATAAAATGGATAAACTGGATCAACTGGATCGATTGGAACAATGGTTGTTTCCCTCTGAACTGCTAAAGGGGGAGAAGGTATTGTATCGTTGTCAATCTCCATCTGAGATTCTATGGATCTTTGAAAGGCTATGTCTTCCTCAAAGATAACATCTATTGTCGCCTCAATATGTCTCTAACAAAGGATGTAGATCCAATATGCCTTTGAAGATTCATTGTATCCCACAAATGTACCCTTTCTCCCTGAAGGGTCTAGCTTGGACCTCTTCTCTTTGGGTACATGAAAGTATACTGGACACCCAAATATCCTGAAGTTTCCAACCTCAGGTTTCACTCTGGTGAAGGCTTCTTCTGGAGTCATATTCTTCAAAATATGGTGAGGAATCCTTCTCTGAACGTATACTACTGTCATGGATGCTTCTTCCCACAGAATCATAGGTAGAATCTGATCATGTATCATTACTTTGGTTTCCTCAATGATAGTTCTGTTCTTTCTCTCTGCAACCCCATTTTGTTGAGGGTTATAAGGAACTGTGTACTCCCTCTTGATCCCTGCCTCAATACATAAATCATTGAAATCCTTGGAGGTGTATTCTCCTCCATTGTCTGATCTTAGTACCTTGATCTTCAACCTGAGATTTGAACTCTTGAAATCTTTCAAGGACTCCATCCTTGGACTTTAAGAAATAAATCCATGTTTTTTGAGAGTGATCATCTATGAAGAGAATATAGTATAAATATCCATTTAAGGAGGAAACAATCATTGGTACACACACATCTGAATGTATCAAGTCCAAGATTCCCTTGGATATGTTGTCATTGCTCAATAAGGACCCTTGACATTCTTTCCAAGAGAACAACCTCTGCAAACACCTTTATGTTGAACCTGTATCTCTGGAAGTCATGTTACCATTTTCCCTAGAGTTGGATGGGCTCTAAAATGAATGTGATCAAGTCTCCTATGCCATAGCTCACTCAAGCTGATAGTATCATGTAACGGGGCCTGGACTGGTCGGATAGTCAACCTGTATAAGTTTTTTTATCGAACGCCAATTACTCGGTCATAATTCAAATGTGAGTTCTTGTGCCATGCAAGAATGCTTCCTTCATAAAAGGTAACCTTGTAGCCTTTGTCTTATAAGGAAGAAATGGAGACAAGGTTCCTCTTCATCTCAGGTACATATAATACCTCACTCAACTGAAGAGGTATGTCCGAATCTAGTTGGAATGTAGAATTTCCAACCCCTTTCACATTATATCTAGCATTGTCTCCAAGTACAAAATGTAGATTGGTCTCTTTCTCAACAAGATCTGTCAGATGATCTCTATATCCGGTCATGTGCTTGGAGGCACCACTGTCAATTAACCAAATATCATTATCAGTAGGAACCATACCGGAGAGTGCTGAAATGTATAAGAAGGTTTATTCTTTGATGTATTCATCTCTCTGAAGTCTTGACTTCCAGGAATTGAATTTTCTTGATCCATCAAGCTTATCTTTCACCATAGTTATGTTCATCATATTTTCAGATTCTTCACAAGCCCTTACCAACTGGGGTAGGAAACCTAACGACTAGGCTAGGCTAGAAATATTAGGTTTCTTTGGGATTATGAATGCCAAAAATAAGCCATGAAATTCAGAAGAACACTGGTGAGTTGAAAATATCCTTCAATGAGCTGCAAAAACCCTAAAACTGAAATTCCTACAGAAAATTGCGAATCCCTAGAAACTATAGGGACAAAAATCCAAAATTCTCGGAACTGCAATATGAGAGTTGTTGGAGGTGCACCAAGGGAGGCCATACACCCCTATGCAATTTTTAGCCCCAACTTTTTAGTATAAAGTGCTGAGACACCCAAAATAGAGAGGGTCATATGGTTTTCTGGAAACCCTAGGAGGGTCGTACAGATTTCAGAAAAGAGGACAGTTAGCTTTGTAGGCTTGTGCAATGGATTCTTCAAGACCTATGCTCTGATACCATGTTGAATTTTCACTATGCTAGGCTCAATAATGAGGTTTATTTCATTTATCATTTACTTGAACCATAAAAAAATGCAACTACACCATTCACAAGTGTTGCAATAACCAAGATCACAAGAAGAAGTACCATGCACAAGAACAAAAGAAATATCCCGGGAAACCCTTCTACTCAAGGGAAGAAAACCAAACAATCCTTTGCTATATTCTCAAGATAATATCCCCCAACCATAAAAATCTAATGCACATAAGAGGGTTCTCTACAACCTTGAAACTTGTGCCCAAGAGAGGTGCACACTTCATCCCTAGAAAAGTTCTTGCTGAAATTTCCAAATGACTAGTGACAAGTGTAATTACTCAATGGGGAAATCACCTTTACTTATACTAGACCAAGAACAACAATAAGTGTGTCTGTTGGCACAACAGGGCCAACCTCAATAACGAAGAAAATAATTAATTATTATAATAAACCTTAATTATATTTCACATATGGTGGGGCTGACCTGTACCCTTTACATCACAATTAGGGTTATAGGTAAATATTACACTTAGACAATATAGCAAAGGATCCACACGTCCACTAGTGCTCAACTACTAGGGACACATCCACCTGTTCTCAACCACAGGGACACCATACTCAACAAAATCATCTAGAGTACCACATTGTCTCATCTCTGACACATAAGAGAACGATACACCCATCACATGGACACACCCAACCACTGGGGGACGACTCAAATATCTAGAGGAGAACGATGTACCAACCACTTGGGGCATGAATCAACTCTCACATAGAGGAGAATGATGCCCCATCATGTGGGTATTCCCAACACTTGGCTCCCTCTCATGTCAACACAACTCAATCACAGAGGAGAACGTATCCTAGAGGATGTCTCACGAAGCTGCAATCATCAACAACACCTACCTCATTTTGTTGCTAGATGTTGATGATGATGTTGTTTCAACCTCATGATGTTGATGATGTTGATTCAACATTGTGTTGTTGATGATGTTGTACCAATGTCATTCTAGTGATATTGTTGTTCTAGCTTCATGCTATTGATGTTGATGTTTTAGCTTCATGCTACTGCTGCTGATGATGATGATGCTACTCCAACTCCATGTTGTGAGCGATGATTATATTGATGATGAGAAAAATCTATGATGATTTGTAGATGCGTTAGTCAATGTTCCAGATGCTGATGATGATGTTTCCCTCTCCTTCTCTTGATGATGTTGTATTGGGTCATGTCAGTAGAATACCCTTCTTGTGAAGGGGGAGTATTTAAATATTGTAACTTCGAATAATATTCTAATTATATTTGAGTTACTATATTATAGATCAAATCCCCTTTTTGCGGATTGATCATGTTGGGTCTTGTATAATATCAAATCCCATTTTTTGGATTGGTGAAACCATATTTATATGGTGGTATTTGTAAAGTCGTCCCCTAATGTTTATAAAGTGCTTTTAACCACTTCTAAAAAACGTTGGCCCTACTAAGTGAAGAGATATAACCCTAGCACCTCCTCAATTAGTATTTATATGTGAGGATGGTGCCTCACTTGTTCACACATACTCTCACTCATCCAGTGCGCATATCTTGAAGGCAGTTGTAGTTGTAGGAGGAAGGAGAATAGAGGCGCATGCTCAGTCTTAGTTTATTCTTAGTGTTTTGGTTTTAGTCTTGACATTGTATTGGCAATCTATTATTGAGGAAGTTTTTGCTGGGTTTTCTCCCCCATGAGGGTTTCCCAGGATAAAATGTTGCGTACCTTGTGATTGTGTTTATTTCAGTGATCCTCTTTATGTTGTTGTTTGGAAATGCATTGAATGCTCATGTAATTTGGAAATAACCTAATAAAAACAATAAAAACTTTACAATACAAAAGTATCGTAGATGATCTTTTTGGATTTAATTATTATAACCTTTGTTTTTTCAATGTTCACAGTCATGCCCATATTAGAATAGACATCCTTGAGAATTATAAATTTCTTACCTAGGTCGTAGGGACTCTTCGCCATAAAAACAATATCACCAACATAAAGAAGGATTACGACTATACTAGCGAGAGTCGAGCCAACACAACCTATATCCTCTAAACAATATTCTAACTTATCAATATAGATGCCAAAAAGGGTAGGGGATAGGGGGAAACCTTGATTGACTCCTATATTACAGTTAATTTCTTTCGACCATCCCTCAATGTTTCTAAACGTGGAAATAAATTTATTATATAACCTTACTACAACAACTCTTAACTCGAAATGGACTTTAAGGTATTCTAACTTATTCGAAAGGCTAGTCCTGGGCACAATGTCAAAATATTTTCTAAAATCAACGAAACAAAAAAGAAGATTAGTTTTATCATTGTGACACTCCTTTGCAATGATCCTAAATGTAACAAGGTGGTCCATAGTTGAATGGTAGCCTCTAAACCCAACTTTACCTTTAGCTCTTTTTCCATTTCTTTCTAGCCATGTACTGATCTTATTTTCCAAAATAATTTTGTATAGCTGAGCTAAAGTGGGGCTAATCATAATGATCCTATAATTAGAGGGATTTCTTTTATCCCCACTTTTAAAAATAGGTACAATAAGGCTTTGATTCCAAGGTTTTGGGAAACCTTGTTGGATAGATAAATTGAAGAGCTTATGTATGTGAGGGATGAGGATAGGTCCTCCAATTTTTAATATTTCAGGTTGGTAACCTTCAATGTCCTTAGCTTTTTCTTTTTGGGGCTACTTAACCCCAAAATTAATTTCTTCTATAGAAAACACTTCATCCTTTAAAGAATTGTTTGGAATGTTTTCCATGACATTAGGGGATTCGTAAAGATTTTTAAGGTAGAAATTCCAATCCTTCAAGTCAATCCTGTCATTTTCTTTAGTTTTACGAGTTAGAATTTGCCTCCATAATTTCTTAGGATCTTTCTTAAATAGATGCAAAATCTTCTCTTTCTTTCTATTTATATAGTATTTTTTTCTTTTTAATTAGGGTTTTGTATCTATTTATCTTATCATATTTTAATGATGCATTGGAAACATCCCTAATAGAGTTTCTAGAAAATTTACAATCATTATCATAACAAGGGTTAGTTGTACTATTTTTCTTTTTAGAAAGCACCTCAATAGAGAATTTGTTAATGGAATTAGAGAGGATTGTTGTAAAATTTTGATAGTCAACTTCAATATTGTTCTGATACGTTAAGAGATTTAAAGCATTACTTAAGTCATTTAAGAAAATATTGACTTTATGCTTATCAAAGAGTAAGTGCCTTTGGTTATTAGACTACTCTTCAATGAATATTTTGTGCATGGCAAAGTTTAGATTTATGGTTAAAGGTCTATGATCAAAATCAGGTTCGTGGTCATTTAAGATCAAAGTTTACTATGTGGTTGTATATGGGGATATATGATATTACATAATCAACGACACTACTAATTAACCCATGGATACAAGTCATCCTGTTATATTTTGACCACTTCCTTAGACCATTGCAAATTATTAAATATTGATAACTGCAGAGCTTGATTAACTCAGTACCAAACAAATTTTCAATTATGTCTTCATAGTTTCTTTTGTATATATTAGCTAAAACAAGTTCCTCATCTAGACATAGAGGATTAGGGTTGGGATCATTACTTAAAATAATATCTTTATTAGTTGTAGTTCTAGCATTAAAGTGTCCTAACAAGAGGATACTACCTTCATTTTTCATATTGTAGATATCTTTCTCTAATATTTTGTAGGGACAGTTCTTATCTAGATTTATTTATTTATAAAAAGTAGAGTTAATAGGTGCGAAATAATATATTTCTATACAAATATCCTTATCATTAATATCCGATATCTCTCTCCATATGTATTGATTGAGAGGATCTTTGTTATGAAGTCGAATGTGAAGAGAGATGTTTGTTTTTATGTAACATGATATGCCTCCAACCCCTCTATGGGAGGACTTCTAGATCCATGTTGACCACAAAACAAATCCTTATATATTAGGGACCTTTCTTCATGCTCCCAGGTTTCAACCAAGAAAACAATATCAATGTCACTTGAGATCCAACTTATTATAGGTCCTTTACTCCATGGAAAACCAGGAAAATTCCAAGAGAGGATCCAAAGTGCCCCAAATTGCTATTTATTGTTATCTTTTTGGTCTCTATCCCTAATAGTAGCCCTTTAATTCTGAATGATTTCCCATTTCCATTCCTTCCTGGCTTCTTTCACCTTTTGAACTTCCTTCCTTAATTTATCTTGGTCCTCTGGAATGAGGTCTTCATTGATAAATATTCCTGACCCTTTTAAGATTGGAGTTTTGTTGAGTGTGCCATATTTATGGTCATTAGAGCTTACCTTAACCCAAATCAACCTATCTTTATTTTCAATTTTTTTCCCAACCTTTTTGCTTATATGAGACAAGTTGTCTCAATTTGTGATTTATTTTTTAGTTCTTCTTTTACTATTGCAAGGCTGTCCTCATCTTTCTACTCTTATACACCAAAAATTATGAGGTCCAAGGCTCTTTTTTTATGTTCATCATCTAATTCTATGGGCTTGTTCATTTCTTCTTTGATGTGTTTGATATGCAACTTAGGTTCCAAATTATTACAACCAAATCGCTAATTACCTTTCCTTCTAGCTTTGTAATCTTGTCTCTAAGATTACTATTTTCTTTGATCCCTTCCTCCTGGGTTGAAACTTAATTGTTTATTTTCTTGGCATTGTTTTTCTATTTCTTGTAATCTAGCCTCCATTTTCTGCAGCTCACTCTCCAACCCTAAAATTCTATTTTATGTCTTTGTCTCAATCTTGTCTTCAAAGGATTTAAATTTATTATCAAGCATTGTTTCTAGCTTTGTTTTATGTTTGGATTCTCTCTCTTCTCTACATTTTTCTAATGATTCTATATATTCATACAAAATATCTAGGGTTACTTTGTTAGGTTTTCCCTTGAGATTTTTTGGTATTTGGGGTGAATTATTCATATTGTATTAAAATACAAAGAAAATAAATAAGAGCTACAAAGGAACTTGTGTACCTAGTTCATCTCGTAGATAGAACCATCAGAAGTAGTGTTGAATATTCTTCCCATAGGTGAAAAATTAATCTGTAGAGTCTTGATTTACAAATAAACCACCATTCAAATTTACCGTAGGGATACACCTCCTCTTCATTCCGTTCAAATTTTGTACGAATTCATGTTCAAATTAACTAGAGAGTATAAAATTGATTCCTTCACTACAAATAATAAATCTGCATTAAAATTCACATGTATAAACCTCCATTTATACATGTATAAGTGATAATATTTCTGAATTTTACTATGGGATTTCACTTTTCTCTTCATGGCACTTAGTTGCCTTTATATTAATATTCTTTACATCTGAGGCTCCTAAGGACATATTTGGTCCAAGTCTTCGTAGAGATTTGTAAAATCATTTAACTCAGTCTGTTGATTGGTTATATATATATATATATATATATATATATATATATATATATATATATATATATATATATATATATATATATA
>JASDQU010687587.1:65049-77295 GCA_032191745.1 Picea mariana
AGAATTAAAAAAAAATGAAATTATAACAACAACATTAACAACATAGAAACTAAAAAATGCAGGCATCAAAGAAATTAAATGGCAGAAAAATAAGAGCTAGCAATGATGAAAAATATGATACCTCATGTTTAAATGACATCAAAGGTTCCTCATGATTAGGAATTTTGATTTTCAGCCATATGGTACAATAAAGGGTGTGTAACATCCCGCTCTTGCGCGCACCTGATGTGACTTATTCTTTGAGGACACTTGCATGCAAGTGATCCGGTTCATTATATGATTGACTGCTTCGCTTATGGATTCCGATGATGAGATTGTGATTTATGATGTTATGTTATGTTATTTATGTATATACATGTGCTATTGACGGGTTTCTCCTGAGTGTGCAAGACTCTTGACATATTGAGGATATTGATGGCATCGATGGACCTCCTTGGAATTGTTGGAACAAGGGCAGACCTAGGGTTCAACGCTTAACAATGCACCAAAAAAACCCTGACTACTAGTCCTTTCGGCAACACCTGTGAAGTAGGCAAAGTTTCACCCGAGGTAGAAGCAGAGGGGGTTACAGGATGCATGTGTCTGTAACTAGGCTAGGACATGAATCTATGATAAGAGCACCTTGCAAGATATTCTATTAATGCTTAGGAAGTGAGCATGCATTAGTTGATTAATCTCATTAACACCAAAAATCATAATAGAAGGAAGATAAGCACAGTAACCACAAGTAATTATGCACCTTGAGCACGTAGCACTTAGCACTGTGAGTTAAGTCTAACATTCATTTACCCTTTAACATAAGTAAAGTAATTAAACAACAAAATATATATTCATTACACATCATAATCAAAGCACTAAGAAAATACATAACAGAATAGACACTACACAAAGAAAACCATGAGACACCAGATATATGTGGTTCACCCCAGGGTGGGGCTACGTCCACAAACCTCTTCGCCTCTTTATTATTCATCAAGATCTTACATCTAGTCACTCCTATGCACTAAGCCACAGAGTGGAACTTTGCACAAGACATGAGATCTACGCACTAAGCACTAGATCCTCCTTCCAAAACTAGGTTAAATGCACGGAGCCAAAATCTCTTCTCATGGTACTTATCACCTTATATAAAATCATAGTCAAGCAAAAAGCCTCAACCACATACACTCCTTTGCAAAAAATCACTTCTACTTCTACCCTACATTCCTCTTTATTTATGCTTTACAAAATCTTACAATAAGGACTAAACATGGGGAAACCCATGGGCCAACATCCTATAAAACTGTTACAAAACCCTAGAGGACCCTTTATTGGGTCCACATAACCCTCAAAATAGGTGAGATCCATGATCTCAATTCCGCCTGGGCACTCCTACTTCGATTAGTGTGTCAAAGTCCAAAAGTGGGCCAAAACTTCCAAAACTGACCAAGGTTCCCCCAAAACCTGTTCGAGGGCCAAAAGGCCCCCAACACTCACTTGTGACTCATCCCAAGTCACTCAGGTCCGAAAAATGTTGCTTCAAAGGCCTCGAGCTTAAATCGAGCTGCCTTGACTTGTTGCCTTGCCTGAGCCTCCTGCTCAACGAGCTCCTGGACTGTATGCACTGTAACAGGCCCTTCTAGGAATTGTTCTAATGTTGCAACTACTTGATATAACTATGAACCCTCGCTGTCGATCTCCTCGAACACCTTGCAAGCTTCGTTCTGCACAGGTTGTAAATTGTGTGTTACTTCCATCACCTTACCCTGGAGGGCAGTGATCTGCTACTGTACTGTGCGTTGCTCCTAGGATCTCTTCATCCTTTCCACTGCTGTGAGCAGCTTCATCTGTGCATGCAATGAAAATTCTTGTTGTTGCGCCTCCTGTAACTGAGCTTCTATCTTCTTTAACTTTGGATCCTTGACGATACATTTCTACGTCTAGGCACTTCTGTCACTCAACTATTTACGTGCCGAGGCGAGGGATTTTATAATTGCTACTATGTTTTTGGTGGTCTCCTCCCTCTGGTCATGCACTTCCTACAGGGTGCTCGACATTGCTCGGGCCTCCAGTTCAGTTATCCTATACTGAAACTGTTGGAGGGTCTTTGCGAGCTTCGACAGGCTCTTTCTCCTCCTGTACCAAGACTAGCATAGAGAGACATTCTTTGATTACTGCTTCTTTGACCATGGATTTATCTACAAGCATCTTCTCTTTTTATTCTGTAGTTGAGCTTCAACAACTCTCTTTTCCTCCTGAAACTTCACCCGAAGATCTTCTTTCTCGCTTTCATAGGAAGCTACATTATCCTGCGCTGCTTGTAACTGTTCTAGGATTTCATATTTCTTTTTTTGCAAGGCTTCTGTAGCCTTCTCCTTCTCTTCCTGAGCTCTCTCAAACTGATCTTCTGTTTCATCAACAAGCCTTCTCAGTTGGGCTGCTCTTTCAGTGGTCATTTCTCTCTATTCCCTTTTGTATGCCTTCAAACCTGCCTCCAATACTTCGACCTATCCTGGAGGTACTCATTTAAGGTTAACCTCAACATCCTGACAATAGAACCATTTTTTGGCACAGGGGCAGACCCAAGGTTCAACGCTTAACAACGCACCAACAAAACCCCGACTATCGACCCTTTCAGCAACACCTGCGAAGTAGGCGAAGTCTCACCCAAGGTAGAAATAGGGGGGGTTACAGGACGCAGGTGTCTGTAACCAGGCTGGGACATGAATCTATGATAAGAGCACTTCGCAGGATATTTTGTTAACGCTTATGAAGTGAGCATGAATTAGTTGATTAACCTCATTAACACCGCAGATCATACTGGAAGGCAGATAAGCATAGTAACCACAAGTAATTATGCACCTTGAGCATGTAGCACTTAGCACTGTGAGTTAAGTATAACATTCATTTACCATTTAACATAAGTAAAGTACTTAAGAAATAAAATATACATTCATTACACATCATAATCAAAGCACTAAGAAAATTCATAATATAAAAGACACTGCACAAAGAAAACCATGAGACACCAGATATATGTGGCTCACCCCAGGGTGGGGCTACGTCCACAAACCACTTCGTCTCTTTATTATTTGTCAATATATTACATCTAGTCACTCCTGTGCACTAAGTCATAGAGTCTAACTTCACACAAGACATGATATCTATTCACTAAGCACTAGATCCTCCTTCCAAAACTAGGTCAAATGCATAGAGCCAAAATCTCTTCTCATGGCACTTAGCACCTTCTACAAAATCACAGTTGAGCACAAAGCCTCAACCACATACATTCCTTTGCACAAAATCACTTCTACTTCTACCCTACATTCCTCTTTATTTATACTTTACAAAATCTTACAATAAGGCCTAAACATGGGGAAAAACCATGGGTCGACATCCCATAAACCCGTTACAAAACCCTAGAGGACCCCTTATTGGGTCCACATAACCCTCAAAATAGGTGAGATCCAGAATCTGAGCTCTTCTTGGGGGCTCCTACTTCAATCCGTGTGTCGAAGTCCAAAAGTGGGCCAAAACTTCCAAAACTGACCAAGGTTCCCCCAAAAATTGGTCGAGGGCCAACAAGAATCTAGATTGAGTCAGGGAGTGGATAGTATATGGTTTGAGTATTTATGTTATTTCATATGTGACATATGATTGGGTATATTATGATGTTTTTTATGGATAGATACCATGTTTCGTTGATGGATGCAAGCTGACGATTGCTTGCTAATCAGACTCACATTAGGAGTAAAGGGGTCATGCACGACAACCAAAGATATTGAGGGAGAGGTGTGGAAGCAAGTTGTAATGTCCCCAAGGCCGAGCCCTGTTGTAAATCATGTCTATGAAGTGTAAAGATTGCATTATGAAATGTAATTATGTTTTATAGGCTGGTGAGCCAAGTTTATATAAGCTGATGGGCTTATGTGTTATTAGGCCGGAGAGCCTAAGTGTTAAGGTCAGGAGCCTGCTTTTGTATATGTAATCATGCAGAACATTAATAAAAATATAAACACTGCTACGTGCAGACCGACCATGATGAATGAGTGATGGGGGACTAAGCTTCCATAGATTGGGTAAGGGATTGGGGGTTGGAAGGTGGGAAAGAGAGGCTAAGTGTTAACCCTAGGGGCTTAATTCCTTGGGAATAATATTTTAATATTATTCCAAAAGCCATGTGAAATATATGTTTTGTCCTAAGTTCTTTGGAAGGATGAGTGACTTCCAAATGGGAAGGAACGAGCTTCATGGGTGACAAGTGTCAACCCAAGCACATGCAGATAAAACTATTGAGTTGAGCCATCATGGGGGTTCCTCCATTCTTCTGTCGACTGTCTGAACCGGGAATCCCGTATGACCTCTGCAAAAATACCCTCATGCAACTCGGGGAAAACCAAAAAAAGCCTGTGTTGATTTCTGGAGGAGCTGGTACACCCTCTATCAAAACCGTTGAGTATGTGTTCGACCTCCCATTCTCCATCCTCCGTCTGAAATCGCGGGTGTCCAAGATCGACCTCTGTTTTAGTGTTTGCTCTAGGGAATCCTTACCTGAACCGTTAAGTCTCTGCGTGAGATGTTTGTACACCCTCATGCATCCTCAAAACCTGAGCCGTGAGTCTGTTCTATATTGTTGGTTGGGGAAAATTGAATGCCCCATAATTGCTGAGCCTTGTTATGCTGTAGCATCTATCTGTCACCAGTTTTTGGGAAGCCCGTGTATGTGTTTCTATTGGATTGTTGTGGTCATGCAGTGCTTGACTGCGTGTGGCTTTTGGACCATTTTATGTTCGTGTGGAGTCTCGTGGTTGCCCGACTATGTTGGAAATCGAGTTGAAGGAAACAGGTTGTCTGGCTTGTGTGTATCACTCTCTTCAGGTGAGGAAGGTGGTTGCAATTGAAGAGGAAGTCTCTTAGGCCTGTGAGAAACTCCCTCCAGGTGAGAGAGTCTGTTGGGAAGTGGTTTTCTCCCAGAGAGAGTCCAGCACCAACTTCAGAGCTTTGAGAATTCCTGATCCGGCTTGTTGTCGAGGCCTAGATAGGGAGGCAAAGCACGGATGGACTGTGCTTGTGAAGGTGTATACTCCTGGGCAGAACAGGCATGTGGGGAATGAGATTCTGTTAGTAGTGGGTGTAAGAAGGCATCATGGGAAGAATCCTTCCAGTTATTTTGTGCAGTTTTCCCTGTAACCTCAGCCTAGACTAGGATTCCTTGCCTTGGGTGGAGCTTAGTCCCAGCTCGGGGGTGACCCACTGCTGAGAGTGATGAGCAGCGTGGTCTAAGGCTGGGAGGTTCGTGGAAGGCCTGCACTTGGTTGGTGGTATTACCACAGTTTCAAATATAAGTATCAGCTTATGCTTAATATTATGTTTTGCATGCCTATGATGCTTATATGTATCATGTATTCTATTGTGCATATGAATTACTGTTAATGCCAGGGATTATTTATGTTAGCAGTA
The DNA here is from genome assembly GCA_032191745.1 of Picea mariana. Taxonomy (NCBI): domain Eukaryota; kingdom Viridiplantae; phylum Streptophyta; class Pinopsida; order Pinales; family Pinaceae; genus Picea; species Picea mariana. The sequence continues at coordinate 70,489 of JASDQU010687587.1, forward strand.
ATCTTGTGTTTACTCTGAGTTAAATGTGTTTAATTTGATTTAAATGCATGTTATTAATTAAGTATGAGAATGATGTTGTTTCACATAGTAGCGTTTGCCCGACAAAGTGGGGGGTAAGGCCGGGGGAGCGTTACAGTTTCGTATCAGAGCCTAGTTTCAACGCTGAGCTTGGATGGGCCAAATAAGTGGTCTTTGGACCGAAGTTTTGAGAATAAATTGTGTCTGGAGGACTAATTTCAGACCTCAGAATGTATCTGAGGGACAAGGAGTTACTTTGCTGTGTTAAGAAGTTCAAGAGGAGTAGCGGCGGATTAAACTGCAGTCGGCATGGTAATTGACCATGGAGAGAGAGAACTCCACACTAGAAGTGTTGGAGCCATTGGATCTATTTAGGAGGAAAGGAGAACCCTCATTACCATCAGATCTGGAGAATGTGCACAAGACTTAAACCCCTTTGGAGTTGCACAGGAGTGTGGAAATCACGATACGCGAAATCCCGAATTCGTCAGGACTGTCCATCGGAAAGGACTCATGGAGAGCGATCATCCTTTCGTTGACTCGTGAATTGAAAAGGTCAAAGGGAAAGTTCGTGAGAATTCACGAATACATGAATTCACGATTAGATCACAACCATTGATCAAGGAGAGATCTGGACCGTTAATTGTCCAGGAAGAATTTTGGCATTTTGGGAGTTTGACTGTTGGGAGAAGTGGATTGTGCTGATGCACAAACTCCCGAAGCCCGAAATCACGAAATCCCAAAGAGTCGAAGTAGTGGGTCGAGTTGACGTCATTGAGATGGAAATGTACANAGTAGTAACGTTTGCCCGGCCAGTGGGATGATGGCTGGGGGCATTACAGTTTGGTATCAGAGCCTAGTTTCAATGTTGAGCCTAGATGGGTCAGATAAGTGGTCTTTGGACCGAGGTTTTGAGAGGAAATTGTGTCTGGAGCACTAATTTCAGACCTCATAATGTTTCTGAGTGTCAACAGACTACTTGACCATGTTACAAAGCTCAGGAGGTGTAGCAGTATTATAAAACTGCATCCAGTGTGGTATATGGCCACAGGGAGAGAGATAAATTCACACCATAAGTGTTGGAGATATAGGATCTGTTCGGGAGGAAAGGAGAGCCATCACAACCGTCAGATCTGGAGATGTAGAATTCCTGCAGAAACCCCGATAGATCTAGAATTCTAGTTAAATTGAACACAAACAATTTGCTGATATTCAAGAGATGAGAGAAAGTTTTTGCTCCATAAATAAAGAATTATATTAATAAAAAATTAATATACATGAGCAACCATTCTCAAAAATAAGAGAGGAGGTGAATATATAGAATTTCCAACATAGAAATTCTAGTCAAAAAAGGTAGAAATAGCTAAAATAGGTGTCATAAGCTAAGGGAGACCACATAGTTCAACCTAGACCAGTAAAGATACATGTCACACACTCATTAATGTCCACAAGAGTTAAGTGATGTGTACTATCTCACTTAATCTCACTTAACTGACAAGAGAAGCAGTTCCAACTCACTTAATTGACCTGAAATAGTAGTTACTAATAATAGTAACGACAAAAATCATTAATTAAGGAATAAATATCTCACTCAAAGAGGAGGTAAGCATTCCAAAATAATATATGAGTTTTTCATGGGGGATTTGGAATAAATCAAGGATAAATCAAGAATAAATCAAGAAAAATCAAGAAAATCAAGAACCGGGAGTTGAGTCTTGATCTAAAATTAGCAGTTTTCCCTAAAATCTGGGGATGAGGCGCCCTTATTCTCTATGTGGCCAAATTAGGTGAAATAAAGTGTAAATGAATGTATTAACCAATATCTATGAGTCTAGGCTAGGTATAAACTAATGTAAGTTAGGGATATGCTCCAACACCCCCCCTTAAGCCTAACTATAATGACAAAAAATTTGAGTCCTGACAACTTGGCCATTTTAGGTACTCATTACATAAAAGAATTCATCATGAGAAGAGGAAAGAGGGAAAATCTCATGGGAACCTGCCCCCCCCAAAAGAGGAAAAAAATGTTGAGTGGCCAAAAGTGACCTACTCAGTTGTCTCCACCACTCCAAGCATAGCTCTCAATTCTGAAAATTTATTTTCAGTGAAGGACTTGGTGAAGATGTCTAGAACCTCAGAGTGTGACTTTGGATCTGAAACAAGTGACATATAGCAATTTATGGGAAGCAAAGTTTATTTGGAAGCCATGGCTTGAGGAGCCCCAAAAAACTGTGATCTAGTCCTTCTTGTATCCGCAGGATCACCGACTAGTTCACCCGCATCTTGCACGGTTTTCTCTGCCCAATTTGGAAACTGAGTTGGAGCATCCATGACCTGCTCCTCATCCTCTGTATCAAAACTGAAAGGATAATTTTATGTCTGTTCTGAAGTTCTTGAAGAATTTTTTGACTCCTCATCAGTGACAACAAGCGATTCCTCGGCAGGGTCTTTTGAAAAATCATGTAGTGATTCTTCTTCAAACTTCACACTTCGAGCTAGAATGAACTTTTCAGTGTGAGAGTCCAGCAATCTATATCCTTTGACACCTTCAGGATATCCAACAAATATGAATTCAACACTTTGAGGCTCCAAATCCTTCCTCTTGTCTGTCGGAATGTGAGCCCATGCTCGTGAACCAAAAATATGAAAGTGCGACACTTTCGGTTTCTTACTGGTCCAACATTCAAAAGGAGTGGTGCCTTTAAGTGATTTGTGAGGAAATCAGTTCTAAAAGTATTCTTCACAATTAATAGCTTCATACCATATCTTGGGAGCTAATGATTTTGACTGTAGGATACAATTTTCCATCTCTTTTAAGGATCGGTTTTTCCTCTCCGCAACACTGTTATGTTGTGGTGTATACGACATTGTGTGTTGTAGTTGTATACTGATTGAAGGTTGTGGGAATGGGCCCATAATGTCATTGTGAATCATACCAAGTGGTGAAGAATCTCTCTGTGCCTTCTCTTTGTCAAAATTTTTCTCTAGATGCTTTCCAAGAATGCATCCTTGACATACACCGCTTGTGAATTTAATAGCTAGCAATCCTTCTACCATGTTTTCCTTGCTAAGTTGATGCAAGTACTTATAGTTTAGATGGAAAAATATTTCATGCCATAACCTTCTGATATCATTATATTGTGACAGAAATAAAGTTCTAATATATTTAGGAACAAAGTGGGAGAAGAAATACAAATGAGAACCGTGATCTGCAATTCCATGTGCGAGATGTGAGCCTGTGGAAATGTCGGTAATCACTGCGGAGTCCGGAGTGAACTCCACCTTCCTTCTAGAGATGGAATGAGTGATATGATATATTGAGAGAATATTTGTAGATAGTGAGGGTACATGAAGCACATTTTTGAAGCATCCCCCTTCAAGATCAACAATTCCTTCTCCGCACACCTTTGCGGGTGTGGCATCTCCCAAGTAAATTGTGGATTTGGTGCTTTCTTTGATGGATGAAAATTCATGTTTTGATGCATCCATATGGTTTGATCCACCTGAATCAAGGATCCAAGCTGATGGAGTGGATGTGACAGCCATTAAATCATTTCCATCTCGTTCTCTCCCTCCCGTTCTATTATCATCTTTCTTCTTTGCATTTTCGGGCACCCTGAGATTGTGCTGCTGCAATTGCTTAGCCATCTCATCGATAGTCTTCCTCATGCAATTTTATTCAGGATGAAAACCTTTGGAAAAATAGCTACAAAGTGTTCTTTCCTTCTTCTTCTTCTTACCCTTAGGCTTAGAATATTTCTCTGAATATTGTGCGAATATCTCCTTCGATTCAGGAAATTTACCCATTCCCTTTTCCTTGTCTTTTCCACTACTCTTTGGAGCATCAGTAGCCGCAAGTGCTTGGTTCTTGGAACGCTTGATGTCACCCATTTGGAATAAATTATATTTCTCTTGATTCAATGCTACAATGAAATCATTCAATGAAGGCATTTTCCATTTTTCTTGAATCAATTTAGATGCTTGAAAAGACGACACAAATATGGAATATTCAGGGCCTAGTTTCGAGAGAATTGAAAGAATGAGTTGTTCTTCCCCTTTCGTGACTCCACATGCATTATGTTCAACAAGGAGGGATTTGAACTTGGTGAAGAATTCTTGCAGGTTACTGAAATGAATTGGACTTAGGGATATGAGTTCATTCTCTAGTTGATGCACTCTCATTGCATCCTACTTGCCAAATAGTCCTTCCAATGTGGTCCAGACCACATCGGGAGTAGTGGCTCTAATGACATGAAAGAGGAGATATCTAGAAATTTATAGGCATATCAGCCCAATTTCTTCATCTAATTTATTGAAATACTTTATCTTCTCCGCTATAGCAGTCGGTTCTTTCTCCATTCCCATTGTTACCCGGTAAAGCCCTTTGCTTTGGAGGAGCATAGAGATCTTTGTCTTCCATTCAAAGTAATTGAAAGGATTTAGAATGAGTTTTGTTGGCTGAGAGAGATGATCCATTGTTGCTTTCTAAACCTCCTGATGATATATACCTGAAAATAAAACCGTGTACAATCCACTGGATTCAATCTAGCTCTGATACCATGTAGAATTCCTGTAGAAACCCCGATAGATCTAGAATTCTAGTTAAATTGAACACAAACAATTTGTTGATATTCAAGAGATGAGAGAAAATTTTTGCTCCATAAATCAGAGAATTATATTAATAAAAAATGAATATACATGAGCAACCATCCTCAAAAAGAAGAGAGGAGGTGAATATATAGAATTTCCAACATAGAAATTCTAGTCAAAAAAAGCTAGAAATAGCGAAAATAGGTTTCATAAGCTAAGGGAGACCACATAGTTTGATATAGACCACTAAAGATACATGTCACACAATCATTAATGTCCACAAGAGTTAAGTGATGAATATTATCTCACTTAATCTCACTTAACTGACAAGAGAAGCAGTTCCAACTCACTTAACTGACCCGAAATAGTAGTTACTAATAATAGTAACAGAAAAAATCATTAATTAAGGAATAAATCTCTCACTCAAAGAGGAGGTGCACATTCCCTAGTAATCAATGAGTTTTGCATGGGGGAGTTGGAATAAATCAAGAATAAATCAAGAAAAATCAAGAAAATCAAGAACCAAGAGTTGAGTCGTGATCTAAAATTAGCAGTTTTCCCTAAAATCTAGGGATGAGGCGCCCTTCTTATCTATGTGGCCAAATTAGGTGAAATAAAGTGTAAATGAATGTATTAACCAAGATCTAGGAGTATAGTCTAGGTATAAACTAATGTAAGATAGGGATATGCTCCAACAAGAGAATGTGCACAAGGTTTAAAACCCTTTGGAGTTGCACAGGAGTGTGGAAATCGTGATACGTGAAATCCCAAATTCGTCAGGACCATCCATCGGAAAGGACGCGTGGAGAGCGATCCGAATTTCACTGACTCATTACCTAAAATGGTCTAAGAGTGAGTTTGTGAGAATTCACGAAACACGAATTCACGATTGGATCACAACCGCTGATCTAAAGAGAGATCTGGACTGTTAATTGTCCAGGAAGAAATTGACATTTCGGGAATAGGGAGGATGAAGGTGGAAAATATTTCGACCTCGTGGCACATGAAATCCTGATACACAAAATATCGATGAAATTTGAGTCGTCATATCGTGGGGAATCAGGACCGTTGGATCATTTTGTGAATTCAGGGATTGTGAACTTGGAGCGCAGGACAAATTCTTGGTCACTCCAAGTCCCAAATCACGAAAGCAATTAACAAGGGTAGAATTAGATGGTAGAGTGCTTCTAGGAAGAAGTGCCGAAATCCCATGAGACGTAAGATCAGGGGAGGCTCACAGCCGTTGAAATCATACATCAATTTCCATATCGAAATTTAGGGATTGAAGTGACAAGAGATTTGGAGTCGCTGCATTGTGAACTCCCGGTTATTGAAAACCCAAAACCATGAAATCCCAAAATGATCTACACCATAGATCGTAGGAGAGGAAATTGACCATTGGATCAAGTAGAGGAATAGAATGTAATTTCAGAATTTCGGAAAACGAAAGTTCGAGATGAGTAGGTGCACAAACTCCTAATGCCCGAAACTTCGAAACGGAAAGTGAAAGTAGTGGGGCCCCTTGACATCACTGGGAGTGAGGTGGACCTTCTTAAGGACACCATGTGTCACTACCTTGGTGGGCGATAGATGTGCTGTGGGCTCGGAGGGTAAGGAAATCGAATTTTCGGAAGTCGGGAGTTGGAGAGGGAAGTGAGTGCGAGAACCTCCGGGACCAAAACCCCAAAACTCGAAACCCCGAAATTCCGAAACCCGAAGTTCGTTTGGAGAGCCTTGTAGCACCTAACAGTTTAGCATTTGGTCACAGCCCGTGATCGCATGGGTCAGGGACTAAGGAAAAGGGAGATATCACCCAAAAATTACAGATCTGAGCAGAGCTCGAAAAATTCATGAAATCAAAACGTTTTCTTATTCGGATTGGTTTTGAATATGTGGAATTTGTTAAGAAGAGATGGCCTGAAAAATTCTGGTTGTTTGCACATTGTGATTACAGAAGTTTGACGAGTGCCAGAACCGATTAGAATTTCCATGGAGTGCAGAGAAATGGAAGAGGTGTTGATTGCCTCCAATTCAGAAAACGAAAGAGAAGGAAGGGATGTCAACTTGGGAGTTGAAGGATTGAACTCCAATGGGCACAGAAGAGAATTGGATAAGGAAGGACATATGATGAAAATCATTGAAAGATTGCAGAAAGATGCCTAGGCTCATCGAGACGATAACCGAAATCTCATGAGAGTC
>JASDQU010687590.1:0-10303 GCA_032191745.1 Picea mariana
TGCGAAACCCCGAGCCACGATAAGTCAACAGTGGGTTGACTCTTTCCCAGTGTGACACGTGTCCACCACCGATCACCCGCTTCCTAGGTTAAATACTAGCGCTACTCACATGTCACGAGTTGGAGTGTTGAGCCCTCATGCTCCTCCTTCATGAGTTCCCGAGATACAATAAGTCAAAAATGGGTTTACTCCTTCCCAGGTGACATGTGTCCATCACCTATAACATGTTCCCACCTTTCTCTGGGCGCTTGTTGTTATGCTACCTGTCAACCACGTGGTCCCCACTTATGGATGGGTCACGTGTTTGCACGAGCCCTCGGCACTCAGCACTTCATGACTTGTACAATCGAAAAGAAACTCCCTCAAGTTCTGAACCCCTGATAGGCGATAACCACGAAAGTTATGATCCAACGGTTCTCCCGTGCCTTGGATCCAACGGTCACGATCACGTCGTGATCTCGCGAATCGTGGGTTCATGCAGCCCTACCCTTGACCACTCCAAGTCGCGAGTCAACGAAATGCTACTCTCCTGCCTATACAAAGGCTAAGATCGACAGTCAATAGGGCTCCGTCAGATCCTTGGATCTACTATCCGAGATCCCATCGCTACATGCGAAGGCTGAAAGGGTCGAGGTGTTAACGCCTGCGCTCCTTCTCTAGATCCATCGGTCTCGACAGATCTGGGGTATTCCCGAAAGGATTCTGACCGCTCGTCTACCAAATGATAGGGTATTCTCTCTTTCTATAATTGGGCTCGCTATCCCTTCTCAGCTTGAATCACGAAATTCAACTTCTTGGGGCTTCACACTCCCACGACTCCAAGACCTTAGAGAGCTATCCTTCCTTGCATAAGGTTTCCAGACCTGGATCGCATGAACCTTCAGACGGTTCTTGGGCAATCATCCTAAATCTTAGTCGAGTCTCTGGGTAAAGGTTCAGCACAGTTCGAAGGTTTATGGGGTAATCCCCGGGGAAGAGTACACTTGAGGAGCCTTCCCGGAACATTATGAGAGTTAAGTAAACCAGACGATTCTCAGTGGAGCGAATTCATGCCCCAACCTTAATCCTTTGTACAAAAACCGACTATGGCATGTAAGCATACACAGGCATCCATTATTTTCAATCTAACACACCAGGCAATCATTCTACACAGAAATTATTATGGGCATATAAACATAAGCATGTATTCATGATATTCAGTTCGAAATACAAGGTATAAAACACTTATCAAATATACCAGGCGTGATGCAACTGCTGAGAGGGGTGCTCATTTCCACCCAACCGTAGGCTCAGTGACTCCAAATGGATTTACCACTAGCCACCCCCGAGCTATACCATGATGCTTTGAGGTTCAGTCTCCTACTTCCAACTCAACAGAAATCAAGGACGAAGGTTACTCTCCTTCTCCTGATGCAAGAAAATAATCCAGGACGAAGGTTACTCTTCTTGTCTTGGTATTCAGAACTCCCTGCGTTTCCAGGGTTGCTCCAGTCTCTTTTGTGATCCCCGTCGCGCGCACTGCTCTCCTCTCCTACCACATTTCCTCTCTTGCCAATTTCTATCTGCAAGGTTGCGTGTGGCGCGGATTCCGTCATCCGTGGTCAGGTCTGAGGGCTGTTATGGATGGGCGGTTCACCCCCATCCCCTCATTAACTCTTGAGGAGCTTCCTCACCTACTAATCTGACGAGAAATCCATTCCAAGATCAAAGAGCTGCTTTGGTTTGTGAGTAAGTATAAATCAGTACGGTACTGACTCGGTGGAAGTTAACGCAACCATTCCAGGTCCCTTCCACCACCTCTCATTAGCCATCGTGGTCTCTTTTAACACATCCCTCTCTCAGCAGTCATGCAACACATATTAATTATATAATTTACATTCATCGACCTTTTATGCAAAGGTCCGTCAAATCAAACATTCACATCTTTGAGTTTGCCATAGTTCTTGGCCAATATAATTATTTTTACAGACTGGGGGAAACAGGGTGTTACACTAACTCAATACATGAAATAACATATGAAACCATGATACAAACAATATAATACAAATAGGATTTTGTAAATTAATTTTGAAAAAGGACTTATTCAAGTTTAATCTACAAAGTCGAGGTTGAGGGGAAGCTTGACGAATTAGTTATGAAAAATTGACAAGCCTATTCGAATTTATAAACTCAAATGCTTGTATTAGTGCCCTATAGCTCGTTTCTCATTTTAAAATCTAAATAAGTAATGGGGTTTGGTCGACCCCAAAACAAACTAGATAATAAAATCTACATTATGTGGTATTACAAACGTATTACAAACTCTAATTTTATATGTAAGTGTTTGCTTTGATGAGCATTTATCCACAAGTTTCAATGAGAATGCATGTCATTCTTATTACCAAATAGAGACCATTAGGCATTTACTTTGGAATTGTAGTTTTGCTCATGGGTGTTGGAATTTTGTTTGGAAAAAGTTGAGGCATACTTTCCTCAATAAGATCCACTAGAAAGTGAGTCTCTTAGGCGTTGAAGATTCCATTAGCCCACTCTAATCTAAAGGGGCGTGGTCCTATGTGGTCCTATATCCAAGTGATATCCCTCTATATGTTGTGGAAGTTTCATTATGAATTTGAATTTGTCTTTATTGAGAATGTTTTCTCTTATATTTGTTTAAGAGATTAATTGTTGCCCTAGTTAAAATTGCAATTTAAAAGCAAAACAATGTGCTTCAAAGAAATATACGTATTGTTCTATTAAGCTCACTCTAACTTGAAGTCCTTAGTTTAATGTCCCACTTGCACACATTTTTGAGAGATGTTTTTTTTAATGGCTTATTTGTATTATTTGTGTTGCTATATTTTTTAAATATTAAATATAATCTTAATTTTTTTTGAAAAACTAGAAATCCTTTGAAATCTTTTAGCTTAATGTCCTACTTGCACACTTTCTTGAAGTCTTTGGCTTAATGTCCCACTTGCACACTTTATTGAGACATGTTTTCTTTAATGGCTTATTTGTATTATTTGTGGTGATATATTTTTTAAAATATTAAATACAATTATTTTTTTGAAAAACTAGTAAACACTTATAACTTTGAGGTAACCATATCTTGTAGAAAATTCAATGTTAGTAGTAATTTTTCATAGATAGGAAGCAACCACATATCATAACACATTCATTGTTTTTTGAACAAACCATGTATAATGGATTCAAGTGAAGTACATGACCTAAACAATATATAATTGAAGTGCAATATAAATTGCCAACAACACAATCTACTTCCGTAATGCACACATATATGATCTTGGTTCAAAACAAGGTTCTCTTCTCTAAAATCAGAGCATGGTTATCTTGAGGATAAACATTTAAGAAATGCATCCTTCATTGTCATGGATGTCCTTTCTATATTCTCTAAAATCAGAGGATGGTTATCTTAACAATAAACATTCAATAATGACTTTCTTCACTACCATGGATGTTTTTTCTATCTATAATGATAAGTTACATGTTTTAGATAAAAATTATAAAGTTAATTTGGAGTTTGAATTCTATTATAACAATTAGATTTGTAAATTAATGGTTATATTTGCATATCTAAACAACATCTAACTCTAAACATTGCATATATCTGATTTCTTAGTTACATCTCTTTCTTAACCTTGCATGTGTCTAATCAATTTCTTAGCTTTCTTTGTTTCTCAATTGCTTTTATAGAATAAATACCAAGCCCCATAATATTTGAAGACTTTAACCACAATGATAAAGTTATTAAAAGATTAAACTCATTTTAAATGGAAGGTATTTTTATTTTAAGGGCATTGTCTAAATATTCTACTTTTTGACTTTTTTTCATGAGAATAGATAATATAAATTTGAATGAAATCACAATTTTTTATTCTTTAAATTGCATTTTTTAATGCATAAATAAATAAACCCCAGTACACTTGAATTATGTAGACTGGTCCACTCAAATTTACAGTGATACCATGTGAAAAGATGTTATGGCTAATGTAACATGATGTTATTGGAAACTCTTGACAGATGTGGCATCTTATTGGACTGTGAGGTACGGCCCGATAAATGTACCGCTAAAATCAAAAGTGATGGTAAGCTCCCGAGTCCCACCGCAATAATGTTGGATTTATATAAGACGCAGAAGCAACCCATTCAAATGAATGGTGAGACCCACCTCAATAATGTTATATTCCTCTCACTTCCCAATAGATCCAATCATCCAACTCAAGCCTCTGGTGCTAAAATGATGACGTGCGTGATTGGCTTTATTCAATTCAGAAGATGCCCTTTCCCACAATTGGACTTCAAGACGTCCGTCAGATCTACGAGATCGGACGGCTGCAACTGCCTGCCGATTTCGTCACTTTCGAGGAGGGGTCATGGGCACCCTTCCCGAGGATTCCAGGCCGTTGCCTGCCCTATATGGGTGGGCGAGCAGAGTTTGAGGCGACATTTGATGTAAAGGGAATAAATTAAATTGAAAAATTGAGATTTATAAATTAAAATATTAAATAATAGTCATAAAATAAATTATGTAAATCAGTTTAAAATATATTAAATTTATAAAATATAATATTAAATAATAATAAAAAAATTATTTTTAATTAAGGTAATTTAATAATTAAGAATATGTATTTTTTTTTAAAAGATTACAAGTTTAAATCTAAGAGAATGAGGGTAGGGTAGGTATACTTCCTTATATTTAAGCAATACAATTTTTAAATATAATAATATTAATTTATTTTTAAGGTAAAATTAAAAAAAATAAAATTCATAAAATATAATATGAAATAATAATAAAATAAATTATGTAAATCAATTTTAATGTGATTTCTATTCATATACTTATGTTTCTTTTTTTTTTCCTCAAAAAATTTCGTAATTTTTTTTTTTTTAAATAAAAAAGAGTAGTACTTTCTATATTAGATAAGCATAGAACTTAGACAAAAATACAGAGTCAAGGCTAAAAACCACCAAAAAATACTGCCGGTAATACTGCCGGAAACCAGTATGACTAAGGGGCTGATAGCAGTTTTAGCAATAATACATATAACTGAGAAGCCCCTGTCCTGCCCGAAGGAAACCAGGACAGGTGCTAAAGGTCCAAGAGTTCATAAAGTAAAAAAGCATTAAACAAAGCCAGGAAGCAGTAAAACCTAATCATCCRRAGCRYCGTCACCATCCCTCGCCTGCCAGGTGTGCCTTGCTGGAATAGMAAACTCCTGAGCRCACATGGGACACTTATGCTGAGCTGGAGCTCCRGAGAACGCGCTGAGGAGGATATCTAAACGCTGGCTCATGAGGAGCGTCCTGAGTTCCATGTCGGCCAGGTGGCTGCGTAACTCGAAGACTAAGGCCAGGTGCTCGTCACTAAGAAGAAAGCCGTGCATGCCACCATCCGAGCCACTGCGGGGAGCAGTCCCCGAGTCCATTTTCTCATCCAGATCAGCCGCAACCTTCCTCTGCTCCTCGCTAACCTCATTGTCCGTGGGCTTCTCAGCTTGAAACGATGGCAGTTCGTCCTGCCAAGGAATTTCTTCAATTGGACAGCCTGGGATGTCGTCAGCACTGTGCGATGCGCGAACGGGGTCCTCCATTGCTCGTGGCTCCTCGATGCATGGCAGGTCACCGATGGACGGGTCCTCCTCTATTATGCATGTGGGCAGCGCGACCTCAGGCTCGGCATCCTTTTCATTTCTCACGCTAGAAATCAGACCTTCCCTGCTGCAGCCCTCCTTCTGCTCGGCAATGATGTCGAGCATCATTCGCCTCTCTACATGAGCTTTTCTGCGGAGAATTGAGGACGCCAAAGACAGAGCTCTCTCCAATTGCTGCTTCCTGCGACGCTGCTCCCTGTGAGCTTCCCAGGCTGAGCCCCGACGAGACCTGGCACGCTCACGAACCATTGAAACCAGGTGGTAAGTGCAGGGAACAAGAAAAAGCCGCGCAAGACTAGAAGCCCCCAACAAGAACAAAAACCAATGCAGGTCCTGAACAAATCGTATCAGAGAATTTTCTCCCAGAACAAGGAGCTCTGGAATGCCACATCAAAATGAATGGAAGAAATGGTGAACGGGCGAGCAAATATCATATCAAATTCATAACTAGGCTCCATAAAAACCTGTCCTTTCGAATCCATGACCGGACTGAACTCGCGAGCGGAGTAAATTGTCGCGCGAGGGAACTTCACATTCGTATTATCCCTGCGATGGTCGGCCCCCATTGTTAATGCTAATGCGTGGGTGGCTGCCATCCGCAGTTAAATCTGCTATTAAGTCTGCTCTGAGTGCGTGTCCAAGTGTCACCAACTCGGAGTGTCGTGTCACCCTATCTGGGTGAAAATTTCATAATTTTATTCATCAAAGAGAACCAAATTACATACACACATGCATGAAGCACTCCCCCAAAATGGGTAAAAGAGCAAAAAATGAATACAACAATAACTGAGTAAAACCAGCAACAAAAAGATAGGCCATAACTACATGCCCAAGAAAGGACCTCAAAGCCCAGATCCATAGATCCGCACTGCACGCCCAAAAGATGGACCTCAAAGCTCCAACCCAACCTCCAAAGAGTAGAATACCCAACAAATGTTGCACCAAACATCAAATCCCAAGTCTAGAGACTCAAACCCAGGCCACCAAAGCTCCAAAGGAGGGAGCCACCGATAGGAAGAAACCCTATCAGGTTCAAGAGGCAAAGAACCTCCCATCATGACAGTAACCAGAGTATATGTCGGTCTAGCAAACCAATGGCCGCATGAAAAAACGAACCACCAGATCCAACCCCTAACCGATGCAGGCAAGGCGAGGGGAGCCCACAGGGGCAAAGCCACCAACAAAGAAAACGAGCATTCCAAGCCCAAAGAAGGATTCACCATCACTGAAAGAGGCAGGGGAAAATCCGAGCGGCCCACAGGGGCAAATCCACCAGAAAACCGAAGGGAAAGAACCCCAACTGGCCAAAGACCACACAAACAGAGCACCAATCACGCGCCATCATGGGGAAGTAGAGCCAAGCACCTGCGGGAGAGTTGAGCATCTGCGGGAGGGGAAGCAGCTGGGGAAACCCCAGCCGCCTCCCCGACTGTGCCTCCTTTCGTCCTGTCGATTTGTAGGGTTTCACGACCAAGACCATAAACTTATGTTTCTATTTTTAGTTCTTGATATTTAAAAGATCAATCATTAAAATGGCAAGTTTTATTTTTTGGTCTCTTTGGAGGCATATTTTGAGATCAATGGAGAAATTGTTGAAACTTTATTTTTTTTTCAATTTATTTACAAAAATGTTTTTAGACAAGTTTTGAAATTTAGCTATTTTTGTTTTACAAAAAGTTAAACTACAACTGGGGTTAGTATCTCGTCTCATGTATAGGATTAAAGATAAATGTTACAAGAAAGCATATGATTCCACTAGAGGTAGTTTCAATGGTGACCACATTGGACACTTGGCTTCTTGTGGATATTGTATGGGTTGAAAGTGCCTTTTGGCTCTAGAATAAGACCTAAATATACTATTATTTGGCTAAGTTTTCCTTGGAAGCAAGGAACTAGAACTCAAGAGTATCTAGTACTAGTGAAAGTCTACCCCTTGTCATCAATGGATTATTTTTAGGTAGCATGATTTTTCTTGAATAATGATGATGAGTTAGCTTCCATTATCAATTAAAAAATCTAATTATGGATTAACCACTAAATTATGATAAGTTTTACCACCTTTGAAAAAAATTTATGAAATTTATGATGAGATCGAGCTTGCAAACACTAAGACTAAAGAACATATATATAAAGAGAAGATAACACACCACACAACACAACATAAACGAATAGGGTTTGGGGGAAATGATATCCTTTATTGCTCAGTCAATGGAGAAATGAATTTACAAATCTCAAGAAACTCCTCACTAGCTTCTACATTGAACCAGGAAAAATCTCAAGTGTTTCCGGGCATACGAAAATCCAAATGCTTGAGGAACCTTCGGATTGTAACTGCAAGGGTATGTGTTGTCACAACTCAACAATCTCCACCTTGAAAACAATTTTCATGATACATTACCCAACAAATCTATCATCACCTTTCTTGCAATCCAAGAGAAGTCAAACACCACCGCAGCTCCTCTAATGAAACTAGTTGTGCAAATATGTCTATACAATTTTCTCCAATATGGACCACTCCCCCTCCATCAATAGCCTGAAACTAAGGTATGTCTCCTTTTGTCCAAATCTCTTGAATCATCATAACCACGAACTAAATCATTGCATCCACTGTAGGTGATACTCATGATTTGAAGTTATTGAAGCACCCATTTCCTTGCTCTTTACTTGGTTTTTCCATGTGTCCACTGACAACACCAACTTCATGTGAAATACTTGAACATTCGATCACAAACATCAACCATCCTACTACATTTGCATAAGGTACACGAGACATATAATCGTTTTCTTCCTTACTATCAGGACATAAACTTGAAGAAAGCTTACAATGGAAAGCTAAAGGGATATTTACTAGTTTCACAATGTTCATATTGAACCTCATCATTATATTCTCCATAGACTTGTGACAACCACAACTTACCATTTTTCTCGTCGTTGTATGCTTCTATACCCAAGATTTGTTTTGTTTCTCCTAGACCCTTCATCTGAAACATCTTGACCAACTAAGCCTTTAACCTGTTGACCTCAACCATGCTTTGCTTGCAACAAGCATATCATCAACATGACACCAAGATAATCAATATGTCATAAACACAATGCTCATACTCACTTCTTATGAAACTTTGTCTTATCATGAAGGAATCACACATCTTGTACCATTTCCTAGTTACCTTAGGACATACAATGATTCCCCTAGTTTGCAAACAAATCTCCCTTTGCAATCCTTAATGTAACGCCCCATATCTTGGCCTTTAGGGAGTTAGAACATTGATTGTTTACTCATCTTAGTAATTCAATCATTAACATCTGTTTGGGCTCAGTTAGATTGGGATAGATATTTGAGATATGTACATCTTGACCTAATTATGGGTTGCATGATATTACTTTCATTGTTGTATATTCATGATGATGATAGCTCTTTGATTTGTTTAAACATGAAAGTTAAAATGTGGAATTTAGGTACGTAGATACTAGTTCAAGTTATGATGTGAATGCATAACATATGTCAGGGATGATAAAAATAAACATGCATTTCTTAAATTTAACGTCAATACAGATATGGATCCTTATATGAAATTATTATGTATATGCATAGATGAGTTATTGGTGAATTAACTTGCAGGTTAATGAGCTATGCGACAACCAAATGACTGTAGTGTTGAGGTGACTTGGATATCGTAGATATCAAGAAGATAGTATATGCTATATGTTGTACTTATTATTTAATTTATGATTCAAAATATTGCTATGATTTGTGGTGAGTGTGGTTTTGACAGGACACACAACTTGCCCAGAGTGGTTGTTTGATGACGTGACTCTAAGAACAGTAGTTGCACAATAGGGATTGATGTAGGGTGTTGACCCTAGTTCTATAAGGAGGGGTGGAGGTATTTCCCACCATTTATCCTCCAAAACCTAGAGTCGTGGGAGGGTTGTGTGAAGTCACGCTCCCCTAGACGTGTGATGACGATTGCTAGTTGTATTGACCTTAGTTCTATAAAGAGGGGTAGAGGTATTTCCCACCGTTTATCCTCCGAAACCTAGAGTCGTGGGAGGGTTGTGTGAAGTTACGCTCCCCTAGACATGTGATGGCGACTGCTAGTTGCTTGTTGGGGAAGCTTGGTCGAGATGTATGACACTTCCGCTTACGGGTTCTATATGGAGTTAGGTCAATATAGTTGACACTCCAGCTTAGTCCAACAGAGGAAAAGATAGGATGGAAGATGGAAGTAGGTTAGGAAGGAGGGATGCTTCGATGTTAGTTGAGAATACTGATTGGGGATTAGAGATGCCACTATTGTTTACTCACTTGGTTCCTACCATGTTTAAAACCCTCTTTGATTTCCTATTGATATTTTAAGTGTGATAATGAGTTATTGATGAATTGGTGTAATTTTGATCGTTAAGATTATTAAATGATGCATTACTTGATCTGTTGTCCTACATGTCTTGGTGATCATATGAGAACTATGCACTAGAGGCAATGGTTGTTTATCGTTAGTACATACATGAGATATGTGTCCGCTAGCTACGCACACATACCCTACCTATGTACACTAGTACAATTAATTAATGTAGTAATTATTAAAGTAAATTATTAACTATTTAATTGAATGTTTATTGAATATGTAAATTATATTGCATGAAAAATA
>JASDQU010687590.1:26399-38771 GCA_032191745.1 Picea mariana
TCAATTTTTCAACACATTCTGGTCGAGCCTCTGGTCAGTTCTGGACACGAAGCTCACCAAATCCATGTCCTTCCACCCCCAGATAGATGGCCAAAACAAGGTATTAAATAGAATGATCGTACATCTCCTGCGCATGTATAATTCCAAGAAACCTCGCACATGGGATGACAGTCTTCCCTATGTCCAACATAGCTACAACCGAGCCCTACATATCTCAACCAACCATAGCCCCTTTTAGGTGGGGTTGGGATTCCAAACATTGGGTCCCATAGATGTTGCACTACCCCTTGTGGTCACCTCGACCGACTCATCTCTTGGTCCAGCTGAAGCTGACAAAGCCACCTGTTTCATTAAGCGGATCTAGCACATCCACCAACAGGTTCAAGACATCCTACAAAATACCAATGACAAGTACAAGCAACACCATGATCAACACTAGGTGCCACATAAATTTCAGGTGGGCGACAAAGTTTGGTTGCACTTGCAGAAAGAACGCCTTACAGGACCCCATCGGAAGCTTCGCCTACTCCGTTATGGGCCATACACCATCACCAAGGTTGTGGGTGATAATTCTTTTGAGCTCAACATTCCTCCTTTTCTTGTCCTGCACCCAATGTTCAACATGTATCTCCTTCAGTTTTATTTCCCACCATTATTAGACACCTCAGAGGTAGCAGAACAATTGACACCAATAAAGCTCAACCTCGATTGCATATAACATGAATCTAGTGATCATATTGTGGACAAACATATCAATGGAACTCGCCAGCAAAGGATCCAACTTTATCGAGTTGTCAAAGCCAAGAAGCTTCTGCACCAAGGAAAGTGGCTCACCCGGGGCCAAATTCAACAGAAATTTCCTCATTTGATGGAGGAACTCAACGCAATGGAGACCATTTCTTCCTAAGGAGGGAGGATTGATCCAAGTGGATATCGGTGGCCACCCACCTATTCCATTGACTCGAAAAACAGTTTTCCACCTTGGCAGTGTTTCGATAGTTTTTTGGGTTCCAAACTTCTGGGGTCATTTTGAGGCCCTAAACGACGTTTTTTGGGGATTTGGGGCTCACGTAATATCTACAGGCACTACCTTGGGCAAATCGAAATTTTTTCTTCTCAGCTAGACCTTTCCAACGGGCTACTGTGCGCCTAAAACGAAGATTGTATGAAAAAGTTACGACCCCCCGAAATTGATGTACTAACTTACCCAAACGAGTCCCACATGACTTTTGGCGCTTCATCTCCTAGGGTTAGGTTTTTGGATGTCTAGGGATTTTGACATTTCTTTTTATTGTAAAAATTCCTTGAGAGCCTCATTGTAGTCATTTTCTTGTGAATGAGTGCAATCGTCACATCTCTTCTCACATATAAGCCGCCACCATTCCTGCAAGCTTGTTTTCTGCTGCATTTTACAGTTTCAATTTATTTCCTTTTTGAATAGAAAACCAATTTTATTGTATCTCTGTTATTTTGTGCTAAACATATTTTAATAATCTGTATTCATTTCATTCTTCTCATAAAATACATATCACTCTTTATCGTGGCGGTCTTCTTGTCCTTCCTTTTAAACTTCTTAAATGACTTATGTGGGAGATTGGAAGGTTTCTTTGTGGGATCTTCTTGAACATGCTTTCCCCTATTCTCAAGGTGAGTGGTTTGCACACAAAATTGGTCAAGACTGGTGGGTTTAAAAAATAACAAAGTATGGCGAATATAACTTCATTAAAGTTTCATAAAAATCCAAAGGAATGTTTAATGCAAGAGCTTTCTTCCTAAATTCTTCTGTGAAAATTTGTATAGTTTGACCTTTACTTTGTCTTAAAGTTTGCCATTCCATCATTGATTTATGTAAATAAACCAATGGATAAAATTTATTCCTTATCGCTGATTTAAATTCTGACCATGAGGAAAGAATATTACCACACTTACTTTTGTCCTGAAGTTTGCTCTCCCACCAAACAAGAGCGGTGCCTTCCAACCGAGGAGAAGCCAGTTGCACTTTAACTTCCTCTTCATCAATCTATTGAACACAACAATATACTTCAACCTGTTGGATCCAATTATATAGCTTTTTAGGATTAACATCTCCATTAAACATAGGTAAAGAAAATTTTACATCAAGCTTTAATAATGGTTTCTTAAAAGAGGCTTTATGACTAGAATGATGAGAATGATGATAATGCTCAGATGAAGAAGAAATATAACTTGATGGTGAAGATGGAGGCTCAGTAGGGTCTCCTCCATCCCCTTGATTCACTGAAGCATCATCATCAACTTGTGCTTCCTTTTTCTTCCCTTTCTTCTTCATCCTCTTCTCGTAGTCTCCATACATTCGTTCGACCATTTCTGACATGCGATAAAAGACCATATGGAAGTTTTTCTCCTGTTCATCATGCTTGTCCTCTTCTGCCATTTTCTTCCTTTGGGATGCACGACCAACTTCGATATTGAAAGTCTTAATAGTTCCTTCACCCTGCTTATGCTTGGCCCTAGTAAGAATTCACACTCAACCATTCACGTCAAAGATGACTGCTCTGATACCAACATGATCCAAGATATTTTCATCGAAGTGACTTATAAATAATTGCATTAAATGAGCATAAATTAAAGTGCACCATTAAAGAAGGAAAAGATCAATAATGAAGAGACATAAGCATCAAATCTGAACACCAAAACTTGATCACGGATTTCATCCTTGGTGGACTACGTCTCTGGGTCCTGCTCTCAAATGGGTAGGCCTTTTTATTAACTCAACAAAAGAATTTGGAAAAATACATAAGTATACCTCATTCTGGAATTAAGTTGTAGAAGCTTTGCTCATATCAGAAAACATACAACACCATTGAATTCATGGTGTCGAATTACCCAAAAATGACTGTCTTCATGCCTCAATCCGACTCTGGCACTCCTAGGCCCAAGAGAAATTTTGTCTCGATTTTCGTTCCCTACAACCTGCGATTAATTCCAAAAAATGCCTCGAAACTGTGCTCGGCCGTATCGTCGCGCACCTCTCCCGATGCACTGGTGGATTTCAATTTTTTAAATAAAAATTGCAGTCATTGTAAACAATGGGGTCGTTTGGCCTATTGGTTGGTAGAGCTATAGTTAAGGCATATACAATGGGGGAGGTCCTGGGGTCGAGCCTGCGGGCCTCCCCTTCTGGGTGTTTGTTATAACTTATATGCATATATGTATGGTGGTTCCGCGAAATTTTGGAGGTAGTTTAGATATATCTTTTGGGTTGCCATATCTAGTGGGGTTCTGTCAGATTTGGCAGACCCGCCATTTTTATTTTTGGAATTTGGTTCTCGGGCCCTCATTGGGAATTTTCCCATTGCCACATGGTAGCCAACCATTGGGCGACGCTCGCCACCTGCCATGTCAGCATACAGTCTGCCACCTCAGTTGCCATATCATCCTTCCACGTCAGCCTTCTATGTCACCGCACTGTCTTCCACATGGTTGTACAGATTGCCACATGGCACTTTTTCATTGGTCCATGGATTGACCTGAAAAAGCCAAAAACAAGTGACACGTGGACGCCTCTGGTGCTTCCATGTCACTATGATGATGTCACCATGACACGTGTCATCTCTTGCATGTGTCATGTACACTATATGGATGTTGATGTCATCCGTACTGATGTTGACGTCAACAGTATGGACGTTGACTCATCCCCTACTGACTGGGCTAGGCTGACCACACTTTGACCATGAATACCTTTAGATTTGTAACTCTGTTTGATGAGACACTTACACCATTGGAAAGCTTGTGACAGGCTCTTCGTGATGATGCTACTTTCACTGAGTTTTGAGGACTTTGAATTTTTTCCCTTTCTCTGTCTATTGAGGCCATTCTGAGCTTCCTGAGTTGCTTCTGCGAGTGTTGAGTTGTCCTTAGTCTTCTCTGTATCCTTTTTGGATCAAAATCACCAGGAACACAACATAAAGGGGTATGCATGCATATCCAAATATTACAATAATATTCCCTTTACATGTTACATACATAAATATAGGTACATATCATTTACATACTCCTCACAGAGACTAAGCTTTGAAAATAATGCCTATGCACTATTAAAATACTTCTCCTAAGTATCGTATCTAGAAAATACACAAGCTGAAAATTTTCAAGTACCAATACATAGGATCTATACATAACATCCTATACTTGCTATGAATACAAGGTAGGATTCACGTTCCATATGGTCACTTATTTTATT
This sequence comes from Picea mariana, assembly GCA_032191745.1. Taxonomy (NCBI): domain Eukaryota; kingdom Viridiplantae; phylum Streptophyta; class Pinopsida; order Pinales; family Pinaceae; genus Picea; species Picea mariana. Next base: position 30,622 of record JASDQU010687590.1, read on the forward strand.
GATCATAAAACATAAACTTTACGTTGTTTTTCCATCACTAACGGATTCCCACTACTTCCACAGGAATTGTCACCAACATCCTTCGAACTAAATTCTAAAACCTTTATGTTGTATCTAGAAAAACATCCTTTCCCTTCTTATTACAATCTCATTATTCCAACTCAGAATTTAAATTGAAGTCTGTGATTAACCCTTGGCTTCTGCAACAAGAACAATGCAAGTTCATTACATATTTAACTACCACGATAAACAACCAATAGGTATTCACCCAAGCAACTCACTTCCATATCTGAATCAATGTGTCCATGCTCCATTCACTTGTAATTTTATCATCTCGAACAACATACCAACTGGGAACCAACCATACCTTTGGGCCAAAAACTGGTACCACACAGTTTGATTGGGAACCTATTGTGCTCCAAGGATTAACATCAACTTGACTCTAAATATTCGACAACTTGCCATCCTATGGACATATTTACAACTATCGAGGCATTTATGCACCCAACCACGATGCTTTCCATTTCTCTAGGAAAATATTATGGATACGGGATGTATCCAAGTCAATATTACATTATTTTCACTTGCCAATCTAAAGACTTATGGTGCAAAATTCTTCAAACAAACTTTCATCAAGGGACAAGTAGAGGAGACAATACATGTAGCTATATTTTCCTTTCACCTACAACACACTTCATCAAGAAGACTAGGGAGTGACTTTTACATTACAAAATTGCCATGTAGGGATACAAAACATCAGCAAGAGATAATGATACATATGAACAAATGATTCTACTTGTATGTTTTTATGGAGACATGCATATATTGGGCATATTTTTTTTCATCTTCAACATCTTGGTTCAATCTCCAACATCCTTGTCCAGTTTTTTTCTTGGAGCTTCCATACTTCACTGGAAAATTGTTAGAGTAGTAAATTCTAACAAACTCTACACCCACACACTAAATTAACTAGGCTCAATATGTTTCTTTCAAAAATCCCAAGGACACATTTCACTTCACCATGACCTCTCAAATAACTATCATATTACATGATTCATGAATTCAATGTTAAATCAATTCACCTTTGTGACATCAATAACATATTTGACATGTTAAGCATTTCCCATGTGACCTTATTAACTCTTGTGATTTAGAATCTTTACAAAATACTATATAACATGTCATTGCACTTTCCATTACCTCAAGTAAGCATCCAAAGTCAACCCATATGACATAATTTGGTGTTTTTAATATGGAAAAAATGAAAGCAACATGTATACCTTTATTGAACTAGTGTTGTGTGTCTCCTCTTTATTATGAAGCTTCCTTTCTTATTTACTTGAATCTAGTGCTTGAATTTCCACTTGTCTCTTTTATTCTTGTGCTTCATGTGATTTTATGTTTCTTTACCTTCTCCTCGCAGTCTTGATAGCACATAGTGAAAAACATCACACAGGATCCAATCTTTCAATAGTGTTTAGAGATTCTATTTTTCTTTTTTGACAGTCTTTTCTAGATATGAATGAAATGTTTCTCCAATTGGATTCTCCTCCTCCATCTTCATGAGATCTCAATCTGTTTGAACAACAAGGTTCAACACTTCTCTACACTTAGATATTCAAATATTTTGCATTTGTTATTGGGATTCACTACTATGATATCCTTTTGCAACATCTTCTCCTTTGAATGTTACACCTTATGTTTGGAATGATTCTCAGTATGGCTATCTACTGCAACCATCAACACACCTAGCTTATCAACATCATATACCACAATGGTAAACACATTATTGCATCAATTCAATGCAATTTGAATTTCCAAAGTCTACATATATCATCTAGTGGCTACCCATCATCTTCACAATGTGATTGCATAGTAAATTGACCAATCTTTACAGGCACCTTAGCAATAATCTAAGAGGATCATCTTCCAGTATATATGTTGTCTAGATCCACACATTTGATCAATGAGGATGATGGTGCAAAAAAAGCCTTAAAATTGATCTTGAGTTCATCAAGAAGTTGAGTGAACCATGTAATTGAAGGACATCCTATTACACCGATGGTTGTAGTAGCTAGGTACCCATGCATTTTGGTGGATGGTTGTTCCATTATATGTAATTCAACAATTTGATAATGTCTACATGAGCAAGGTATGATATTAAAATGCTAGTTTGGACTAGACATAGACTTTGCTGATCAAGAGTGTCTTTCGTTCATGGTAGAGCATTTGTTGCATCATAATGGAGAAATATGAGGATGAATACCTTACCTGACAAATATTGAGACACATTCTCACTAAGGGAGAGTGTTGGAATGAGTTACTCCTACTTGTCTTATATGTGATGCTTGATCATATGAGAAGGTTGCAGTTGTTGTTGGATTTGTCATTGTAAGGTATAGTTTATCTCTATATGAATAATTTGCTTCTAAGTTTTCAGAGGTTGTGTTGACGGGCGAAATTGAACGCTCGTCAACTGGAGGAGTAGATCCGGTCCAGGGTTGTTTAAATAACCCAAGTCGTTTGGGATGATCCACCCCTACGGGTTTAGTGGCTCTGTTGGCCGATCTAAGTCCTAAGAAAATGAAAGAAAAACTAAACTAAAGAAACTAATCTAAGTGGAAAAAGCAACTACAACAAACTATATACAAATCTGAAATATATATATACAGTTTACTGTCTAATATTATATAGCAATAATTCTATGAAATTACAAGTTCAGTTATTAACAGAATTAGATTTCAATTATATATTTATAGTACTTACAGAATACAAATTTTGATCTAAATTTGCAAAATCATTTGTAAATTGTCTTATGACAGCGAAGCTATTATTTTTTATTTTTTATAATTTTTATAAGAAAGAAACAAAATGAAAACTATCTAAGCTGAACAATAATAATTCTAACTATAAAACTGAATTATGTATCTATCTAAACTACTGAGAATTCTCTAATTTATTAATTATTAAATTGCAAATAATGAACTAACCTGAAGTAACGCTTCCTATTTGTCCTATTCACAGTAGTTGATTTAGCTGTTCGGTGGGAGGAAACCCGCACAAGATTCTCCACAAGCTTCTTGTAAAAAGGAAGCATCAGTTCTCTTTGAATATGAACGACAGGACAAACAAGACATAAAAACGACAACAATCTTAAAGTTTACAAATCATCACAGTTAAATAAATCTTTGTGGGAAGATTTGTACAGAACAGTTCATTTAACGAAGAAGATAAACCTTTATTCATTAAATTGAAATAGAGTAATTGTTGTACTAAAAATGAGATACACAAGATATGGACAGAATTTAAATCATAACGCATAAACCTGTAACAAGTCTTGATATCTAAAGTAGTCAATGACTTGATCACAAATTAAAATGCACAAAACTTGAACGAAAGTATGATAAATTGAAAGCTAAAGCTGTTACAAAAGATCCACTTCCATTCGAGCTTGTATCATCATAAATCCATAGTCTTTGTTCTCCCAACAGTGATGGGTTCTTTACAAAAATTAATGAGTATATAAAGGCCACAGGGTAAAACATCCCTGTGGGAATTATCAAAAACTGTTTACAAAAAAAACTGGGAACAATCTCCCAAGTCTTCTATTTCTGGCTATGACTAACAACTTAAAACAAAACTATATCACAAAAAGCATGTTTTAAACTGCCACATCATGTCCAATTTGCCATTGAAATTCGTAGGTACCTGTAGGTGGACAAGAATAAACAAGTTTAGATAATATTTTATATGTAAAATTAACAAAAATCTAAATTTCAAGACTAGCTACAGAATCTCACGATTCTGTAGCTGGTCTTATTTGCAAACAGAACCGTTTTAAATCAATCCAAATGATAACAGAAATATATTCGACCTATTAAACCAATCTTTAATTACTAATTGAAAACAAAGCAAATCATTCACGCCAAAACAAACCCAAAACTTTTATGCAAATTGAGGACAAACGAAATCGTAATTGGATCCATTTCAATCGAAACATACTATGAACGAATATCAAACAAATCTTTGGTACGAATTCAATATAGACACAATATATCAATCCAACGCTTAACATAATCGTTTTTAAATCCAAAACTAGCAGAGTCGTTTTTTCGAATCAATAGATTACATTCTATTTATCAAACCAATCTTTGATATTAATGCATCGCATATACAAAAGACTATGCTAATTCAAACATACAAAATTGTTTTTGGATCAAACCAAACAGAACTGAATCAAACTAACTCAGGGCCGACACGATCGTTATACTAATTCAAAAGGAATAAAATCGTATTAATCCATATTCGATTTTAGCAAACAAATCTTCAATGCAAACAAAATAGTTTATACTAATCCAGAACGAAATCTTTTGTACTAATTCAAATAAAATGAAATCATTCCTAGAAATTCGAAGTAAACATAACCGTTTCTGAATCTATTAAAACAAACAAAACTAATTAAGAGAAAACATAATCAGCCATGCTAGTTAAAACCAAATCATTCAAAATCGATGTTGAAATAATCATACCTGGGCTGTAGAAAAACGATTCGGTCAGGATAACCTTGAGTTGACAAAGGCCGTAGCTGCCTCGACATTTCTGAAGACAATTGAACCCGTAGTCTTTTGCTTCTTCTCGTTGGCTTGTAGCCTGTCATTCTCTTTTTATAACACAGTAACTCGTTCCTCTAATTATTTAATCTTAGATTGCAACAGGGGAACATCGGTGTAATAATGTTCAAGCCAAGAATTACATTGAGTACACAGTGATTGATCAGGCCTTGGCATTACAGGCGAGGGTTCTTTCAAGTTACCAGGGGTTCCACTATGAAGCTTAATTCCCGGGAAGTTAGGGTCATTCTTGAGGCACGGGGGTAGGTTGGAAACATAGTCATAGGGTTCCATAGAACAGAGGCCATGAGAGTAAGGGTATTCCTCGGCCAAGAAGCGTTCAATGTCAGAGTCTGAATCCTTTCTCAAAACAATAGGCTTTTGGTTAACGTTTTGTTTGGGCTTGTTCTGGGCACATCTAGATATCCATTGTGCATTCTTCTTTCCCCTACTATTGACACCAGTATCACCTTTTCCTTTCTTCCTTACAGGCCTTTTAACGGTCTTAGTATTTCCTTTAGCACACGGGTCGGCCATGGTATCGGGTAGTTCAATGTTGGGGCAGTTCAAGGGTTTGACAGGGGGTAGAAGGGTAGCAGGTGGCACGACAGGCCCAACCAGGGTTTCAGTGACCACAACCTTGTCTACTTGAACACACTCGGGAGTGGCAAAGCCATTCCTTGATAGGAAGGCTTGCCAACAGTCACCACTGAGCTTCAAATGGTGAACGATAATGATTTTGATCAAGCAGTGATGGAAAAGGCTGCTATCAGCCTTCTCACGCTTAAATCATTTGGACATTTTATACAGGCTGCATAGGAGGTAGTGAGGCATATTCAGGGGGTAGTCTATAAAATTCATAAGCAACCTGAGATGATAAAGAAATACCAAACCATAACGACCTTCACAAGTCACAAATTTCTTAACAATTGCTAAAAGATCATGCCATCTGGACTTGAGGGCAGTGACAGGCATACCTCTATCACAACTAACAACCTTCCTCGATGTGAATAGGAGCAGCCATGGCACATCGTCCACTTTTGAATTCTTAAACCACCTCTACCCCTTAGCTGGTAAGCCTGTAGCTGAGCTGAGGAATTCCTCATTTAGCTCGAGTTGGATATCTCTGACCTTAGCCTTGCATCCGTCGAAGGTGAGGGCGAACTGTTGGGCGACCGTAAGGTTGAAACCCTCAAATTTTTGGATAAAAATCAACCAGCCACTATTCTCCAAATCCTCATGAGCATTGTCGAATAGCAACAACATTTGGATACCATTAGGTTCTATGCGCACCACAGGTGCCATAGGATAGAGCACACAATGAGCAGGGTAAATGGACAGGGGTTTGGACAGGGTATACACAGGACTGCAAGCTCACAAGCTTCCCCGAAACCAACAGAGGTAACTCGAGATAGAAGCCAGGCATTAATGCCTAAGTGTGCGAAGGAGGTGGAACGAAACAACCCATGCAAGACATTCATATCGAATGTACAATCGATAGCGCTATGGTGATCACTATTGCAATGTGTTAAAAGCAATGCCATTTAAATAATTATTGAAAACTATGGTAAGTCGACCCAAATATTTGCACAGGCAATAGTGTTTGTATGATTCAAAACAAAGCTATATTTCGAATTTAGCACCATAGATTTGACCAAAGACCATAGAACATCAAACCATCATTGTATCAAGGACTCAATCACAATCACTAGAATACCATCACAATCTTATAAAAATGAAGTCATATTAACAACAAAAAAATGCCAAGTGAGTAAAGGTTTTGGTGTCTTGCCAACTGTGTGACCATCATTGAGTGAAATGAACACATAAACAAGAGTAACGATAATAACCTAGTGGAAATTTTAATGCCATCGACATGACTTCGAACTCACAGTTTTCACGCTTGCAGTCGTGAAAACTAGAACAAAAGGTAGGTGTGCAAATGCGCAAGATAATCATGTCGTTTTATTCAAAAGATTGCGAAGAGAATCAAGGGTTCCAAAACACTTGTGTAGGCAGCTTATAAGGGTAGGATAAAAATGCGAAATGGCTGCCAACAATGGCAACACACTGGTAGAAGCAGTTATCTCTGCCAAAAGAACAAATTCAGATTATGATAATAAGAATAATTCTAACTCAAAGACAACCAGAAAATTGTTTAAACATCATCATTAATCAAATATTCCAACAGTGCTTAAAGGATGAAAACTGATAATAGTCTTAAGACAAGTGAACCACGATATTAAAGATAAAATCCCCAATACTGTTGATAGAGCCACTGCTGCTAGCAGGCGTTCATAGCCTCGACAGGTTTGTCATTTAACCCACTCTGATATCTGTATCCTGCCAAGAAGTTCCAGATCAGAATAAAGGACATTTTAAGGTCAAAATATTTTACGAATTTTCATATACCCGACATTGCTTCACTGCCAGCAGGCCTGTTCAGTACCCCGGCAAAGTTGTCTTAGCATCATGCATTCATTTACCCGCTGCCAGCAAACCTGTTCAACATCCCGGGGGGTTTACAAGCACTTCCCACAGCTCTTTAATGATTTAATTTTTTTTTTTAAAGATATATAATTGAGCGAGGTGACGCTGAAAATTATGATATTTTAGACATATTTTTTACAGACCTCAACAGAATTTTTTAAAACTGTCCTTCATTAAGATCTAGAGATGGTTTATTTACAAAACTGACCTTCTAAGGTAGGGAGACATCTTCTGAGTCATTCCCTTAAGGAACAGGGACAGCGTAAGAAGATAATAGATGATTGTGACAGGATTTACTCATAGATCGAAATCAGTTAACTTCTTTCAAGCAACAGTCTTTTCTCAACACAGATGTAAATTTCAGAAGTATATAATTGATGTTTATACAATTTTTCAGCAGTCATTTTAGTGAAAGAATTTTCTGTTTTCTTTGTCTAAACAGTTCAAAATGCAGGTATGTGTATTTCCAAAAAGAAAGACTGATAAGCATAAATGGAAACAAAACACACCAGTGAAGAAAAAATTGGAAAGCAAAGAAATCTAAACAACAAAAACAAAAAAAACAAAAATATGTATAGAAGGTGCATTTGAAAACCTAATGCCACAAATCCCTTGGGAGACTGAAAAGTAGGAAAATCCTGTTTGATGGGAAAGCAATCTTACTCGTCGTACCTTGGGTCAGGATTGATTCATATTTATTTATATCTTTACTTTCCATTTAAGATTTTCATGACGATACTGCGTTTTTTTTTTTTAAATAGATGTTCAACTAGAAGTAAAGAGAAAAGGATGAAGGAGACTTCCCTGACAACATCCGTATAATGGTTCTCGTGGTGTGCCCACTTGCATTCATGACTGCATTATTAAAAACAGAAATAGTGAGAAATACAACTGAAAGGAAGACCTATTCCTAAACCTACCCTAACTATTAAACAAATCAGAATACTACGTGAAGTCATGCTTCCAATGTAGCCATCGGAGTAACTCTAATCCTGCAATGGAAACAAGATCAAGCATTACTAATAAGAATGGTAATATATCAACAAATGA
>JASDQU010687591.1:53911-69397 GCA_032191745.1 Picea mariana
AAGAAACAGAACAAGGAATTAAAAGGTAGAATGGCCCGGGTATTTGATTTCACACAAAAGCTACTGGCCACAAGAAAGCCATCTTGCAACTACTCCTTGTTCTTTATGGAGCGACTCACATTGTTTCAGATCAAATCAATTATAGAAGGCAAATCCTATGCACTAATACATCCAACAGACGTTCTCAAAACTTTCACAGAAGCATCTACTAGAGATTAGCAGCTCCTCTATGAGGCATATTTCCACAATGAAGCCATCCCTGAGAACAGGCAGCCGAACCTCAATCCTCTTGTTGGGGACATTCAGATTCGAGCGTTCACCTCCTTTCTCCTCAATCAAATCATTTGGCAAGATCTCTTTTTGGCTGCCAAGCACAATGAAGATAATCACCTCCTCTGGATAAGACCAGAACCTCAGAAGGAAGCCACCTTTATCACAGAATATTACGAGTTCTTAAAGAAACTAGGAGTCACTGAACATGTTCAGCAGCGACAATCAACAGTACTCCAAGACTGTCAGCACATCATCAAATCCATAGATATTCCTACCCTCCAGACAAATAACCTATTTTGGCAGCAATCCACTGAAAAGAGACAACAACACAATCCTTTTAATCCTACCAACCTTGAGGTAGCAATTTCCAGGGTGCCTAACTACATCCAGTGTATCCAGTACTGTGCTGAAAACTGGATAGGGTACCGGTTTTATTTTCCTATCCTCTAGTTGCCAATAGAAAGGTATCAAATAAAATATAAGCTGCCTAAGAAGATAGAAACAATAGCATGGAAAATATTACAGCAGATCCAAGGGTTCAGAATGCCAACGGACAACACCTCCCAGAGCTACTGCTTGAGTAATTTACATGATCAGAGTTGGTATTCAGACTCTGACTCAGAGTGACGTTGCCTGAGGACATGCAACACCTTGAGTTGGGGGGGATGTTAGGACCACACAATGTACCTTTTTGCCTATAGTTTTTGCCACTATTATACTCATGATCACCCATATTTAAAATCATACTATCACTTTATCTGATGATTCCAAAGGTATACAATGTCCCTTCTCATTACTATACGTTTAATCTATTTTGCATAATATTTTACATCACTCTCATACTTAACCATTGATTAGAAATGTATAAGTGTTCAAATTGTAGATTAGCATTTAAAGCCTGTTGCTGAAACACAGAGTTGTTACACAGTCTAGAGTCGCAGATGTTGAAACACAGAGTTGTTACACAGTCCAGAGCTGCAGATGCTGAAACACAGAGCTGTTACACAATCCAGAGCTGCAGATGCTGAAACACAGAGGAAACCGCCAGGACCGACGATGCTAAAACACAGAGGAAACCGCCAGGACCAACGATGCTGAAACACAAAGGAAGTCGTTACAGTCAGTGGTCAACAAGCACCAACCATCGCTCCTACATAAGAATGTTGACACAGTCAAAAGCACAATTCACATGGCTGAAATAGCCCGTGAATTGCGATGCTGAAACAACAATTGGCAGCAATGAGAAGAAGCTGTTACTCCAGTCGTAACAACAATACCTCATTCAGCACCTGTGATAGTATTCTATTGCGCGGGACTATGACATCCTATTCTGGTTTAGAAAGTAGATCCGACTAAAGATAGGACTCAGATACACACTGTAATTTTTGATCGATTGTATCGAAGGGGTTCCCTCTTTAAATAAGAGGAAATCATCATTCGAGGGATTCAAGTTTTTATGTATTGAGAAAGCTTCAGAGAGAGGGACATACTTCAATTCCAGATTGTAATGTGATATATTGATAGATGAATAGAAAACTGTTTTGAGCATCCGTCTCTAAGATTTTTCATCTCATGGGAATCTTGTGAGAAGGGAGGGCCCACCTTCTTCACAAGATTCACCCGTTAGTTTTAGAAGTGTGCTAGTACAATCTTTGTTTATGCTTTGATTAACTTTTGTTTGCTGAAATAGTACTTTTAATGAATTCTTCTTTGTTGAAACACTACTGAACTCTGTCTTAGTTTATTGAATGAAATTCGTAATTCTTTTTATTAGCAATCTTGTGTGATGATTTTATGAGGCTAGCCAGAGATTGGGTTAAGGGTTCCTTCTCAGAAAGGAAGGGATCAGGATGTCCAGTTCTATGTAGATTTCGATTGCTTCTGCAAGTGTGCTAGCCAGAGATTGAGTTAAGGGTTCCTGCTCAGAAAGGAAGGGATCAAAATATCCTGTTCTCTGTAGATTTCAATTACTTCTGCAAGTGTGCTAGCCAGAGACTGGGTTAAGGGTTCCTGCTCAGAGAGGAAGGGATCAAAATATCCTGTTCTCTATAGATTTCAATTACTTCTGCAAGTGTGCTAGCCAGAGACTGGGTTAAGGGCTCCTACTCAGAGAGGAAAGAATCAGAATATCCTATTCTCTGTAGATTTCAATTACTTCTGCAAGTGTGCTAGCCAGAAATTGGGTTAAGGGTTCCTGCTCAGAAAGGAAGGAATCAGGAGATCTTGTTCTCTATAGATCTCAGCCATTTTTCACAAGTGTGCTAATCAGGGATAGGGCTTAAGGTTCCTGCTTAGAAAGGAAGGAATTGGATGACCTTGTTCTCTGCTAGATAGAGTTAGCCTTCTCTGCATTACTTTTTTCATGAAAGAGTGTTAATCAGAAACAAAGTACTAAAGTCTCTGTTTGAGAATAAGGGTCTTGTTCTCTGGTTGCATAATAGTTGTTCTTTCCTATTGCAAGTGTTATTTTAATGTAATCCAGGATTCTTTAGATTAATCTTTAAGATCTGCAATAGGTAGGCTGCTTTCATGTGATTTAAATCAGAACTTTAGTTCATTCAAGGCAAGTATGATTAGTATAGTTTCTTTTACTACAACTCTAAGTTGCTTTTGGAATTGAGCATATATAGTGCGTGGTTATCTTTGAAATAAACAGACTTCCCTGGGTTGACAATTTATGTATCACTTGATTGTTTGAATCAATTAAGCAATTATAGTGACCAACAACTACCTCACTGAATCTAAAGAATGTTGGTTTAGTGTGTTATTCTTCTGGGTTTGATTCATGGAAAGAAAAATCCTCAGACATGTCAAAGGATAACTTGGTGACAATAGGGTCATAGTAACATGTGGACATTTGAGTACATGATTTTTCTTGAGATTTATGAGTGTTTCTTTTAATTTTGTTTTGTGTGATGTGTTTGTTTCTTAGAAATTTCATTTATTTATTTAAGATTATTTTTTTTTCTGTAAGAACCAACATACACTAATCCATGTGAAAGATATGTATTATTAGCCAACAAGAATTATAAAAAATGCTCAAGAAATTTATCAAATTTGGTTAGAAATTGAAGATAAATCTATATCTCAGGAAGTGATAGAAGAAAAAAGGTCCCATGAATAACATATGCGAAAATCTATTTCATTCAATCATCCTTTCTAATCTGTAGAGGATACGAAAGAACCATTCAGGAAGCATTCAATGTAGAGAAGGCATTGGAAACAGAGATTAAAGAGCTTCTTTCAATTTTATGTTCATATCCTTTATTCTTTCAGGAGAGAAATATAAAAAAACATTAAAGGATCTACATGGCACGACAAATGAGTAAATGCAAACAATTTCTAATGAAAAAGAGATCCAAGGAGACAAATGCTACATTGAAACTTGGTTCTAGAAAATTATCAGTTCGTAGTATTCCTTTATTCTCCAAAATATCTTGGCACCATATCAATAAAATCATCTAGCTCCTCATATTCTAGTATCTATCTATAACACCCCCATTTTCAAACCCCAAACTAGAGATCTATGTTGTAAATGTAATGTATGGCCAAGAACCAAAGTGATGTAATATGTAAATGATGTAAAATGAATATAATGAATAAAATGTATCACCAATTGTAGATGCACATGGACGAAGATTTGGGAGTTGAGTATCCACAAGAGAGGGAGCGGATCCAAGGGGGAGAATTTGCTCATGTGTATTAAACCCAAACCATTTCTTTCTAAATTATCCTTACCATCAACCTTCCATTAGTTCTTGAGTGTTCTAGAGCCCAATCATTGAATTCATTTAAGAGGGTTGGTATCAGAATCACTTCCCATAGTTATTGAGAGAATGGGGGTTGAGTAAAATTAGCTTGGGGAAGAGTGCAAGTCAAGTAAGAAAGATAAAGAAGAGAAATTTGTATGGGTGGGAGATCAAAATTGAACATTCACGTTTTTGCATATAGATTAGCTTTTGCATGGAGTTTTTTGGCCATCAATGGCGTTTCAAGTGTTAAATATTGAAGGTAGATATTGTGGGAAAGTTTGGTAGTTGTTTGGAGCTGAAAATTGGTGGATTAAGAGGTTGTGTGCCTAGGAGTAATGTGTTGTTTGAAAATTTCCAAGGAAGAAAGCATTTTGTTCCTAGGAAAATTTGTGTTGCACCTATAGAATTCCTGAGGTTCCATCAGGTAGAATTCTTGCTCAACCTATGTTGGGGGGCCTAGAGGGGACTGGAAAGGCTTGAGGGATTATGATAAATGAAGGGGCATTCCATTCCTTGGGTTGTGCACATTGAGGGGAAAAGAGTTGGTGGAATGGAATTTGATGTGAGAATTGATTGTTGAGAGCAAGGCATTAGTCAGCTTTAGGGAACGTCGTCTCTTGTGGATTCATATCCCCATATTGGGGGTGTCTTTCTATTAATGTTTGAAATTGAAATCCTACGGTTAGGAGGAAGTTCTATCCTCTACAGTAGGTTTCACTTTTTATAAGATAAATGTTTTGTTTGTTGTGTTTACTCATGTATAATGTTGATATAGTTGATGTGAAATTTAATCTAAGATATATTTGGTTATTATCTCTCACTGTGAGTAGAATGATGCATTCAAATATCTATTTAAGTGGATGAATAATGTTGTATGCATTTATTTTCTATAGTACATAGTTAAGCGATTGCATTTATGTTTTGAATTAGCATGGTCCAGTGTGTAAACTTGACTATCATGTTGTGTATGTTATTTCCACATTTAGAATTGGTATCAGAAATTATATTTGGGTCATTTTATCAAGTGACGTGACCCATTTGGAGAGTAGATATGTTACCGAGTGATATCATAACTTAAGTTCAACAATGGACCCGTATGGGTCAAGAACCAATGTTAATTTGGGAAAATATGTTGTCATATATCTGTGTGTGTGTGTGTGTGTGTGTGTGTGTGACGAATTTGGGGAAAAACAGTGAAAAATTAGAACTGAAATCCCCAAATTTGTGATAAATTCATGGCATAACTACCTCACATCCATCAAGGAAAGGTTTAATGGTGTCAATTTGTATATTTGCATAGTTATATTCGACCTACAAGGTCAAAATTAACATTTTAATTGAGGCAAACATAAATGGGAGAGTTTGATGAATTGATGGCCAAGATCATGTCTGATATTCAGATCGACGACCTATATTCACTTTGATAAATTAAAAAAATTATAAGGATTTTGGAGGTGGTTAATGTTTGACAGATCAATGACCAAGATTCATTTTTGGTTGTTTAAAAAATGGATCAAATCAATAGTCTAGATTTTTTTTGGCCATTTGAGAGTTGTAGTTGATCAAAAAAATTGTAAATGTTGGAGTCCGCCAAGAGGATTTGTCGATGACCAGTGGTCGGGTCGGCTAATTTGGAGAAATTTTTTGTTCACCATAGAAAATTGTCGACAATCGATGGTTGGGTTAGCCAATTTGGAGAAATGTTTTTTTCTCCAATGAAAGTTGCCGACAGCCGATGGTCGGGTCAATCGATTTAGCAAAGAGTTTTGATCGAGAAATCGAAGGTGTTGATGGATGATGGGACTATGGTCATGGGTCAATCGAATTGGTGAAGTGTCAGTTTGTCAAAGAGAAATGGTTGATGGCCGATGAAGGGAATAGGGTGACGAAGTGTTATGCCACGTCAACATCCATGTGTCATTTCACATCAGTGTCTATGTGTCATGCCACATCATCCAGGGTGCCATGTTATATTCTATGTGTCATTTCATGTTAGCATCCACATGTCATGCCATGCCAACCAACAAGAAGGGCCAATGGTCGATGGTTGGGCCGACTAAGTTGAGGAAGTGTTTTTCATCAACCAACAGGAATGACCAATGGTTGATGGGCCAAATTAATAAGTAGTTTTATCTGCCAATGAAAATCATTGACAAACGATGGTTGATGGTTAATTCAGTCGGTTCAGAGATGTGTTGCAAGTGGTTTCCAAGAGAATTATTTGATGGTTGACGACCAATGATTGGGCATTAGGTAGACTCACTAACAAGTTTAGTTTGCTAGTGTGAATCATCAATCAACCAATTGAATATGAAAATTGGATCAATGGCTGATATTTCACCCAATTTGAGATTAACAACTCATATTTAAAGGGTTTTATAATAGTAGAATAATAAATTTTGTATGAAAATTTCTTAATTTTTCATATTTTTGAAGGTGGTGAACTTGCGGGGAATTTTTGAGGCTCTAAATGATGTTTTTAGAATATAAAAACCCAAAAGAGAAAATAATAGAAATCAGACAGAGATATCCAATGAGCTACTCCATGCATAAAACGAAGTTGATATGAGAAATTTATAGTTGAAACAATTAAGGGAAAATTTCACCACTAGATTACTTCTAGAGAGCATAACTCCTTGCTCAGGAGTCCATTTGGGGCTTAGGATTAGTCTATGGAAATATTATGAACCATAGAACACAGACATGGATCCATATTTAGATTTTGGGTATGTAAAAATTTCCAAAAAGAGAAATAAGACACCTCTAGCACATAGTGATAAAAGGGGGAAAATGGTCATTTTAAACCTTAGGAGGCCAATTTTAAACCTCAAATTTCCCAGATTCTATGTTTTTTTTATAATAAGAACAACATTGTCTTGCTAAGAACATAAAACTAACTAGTTCTATAACAATTGTTTAATAAGTCTATTGGTCCTGAGATTAAACGTAAGGCTCAAAGAGTAATGTTAGGCATCGGGAAAGGTAAAGAGAGTATTTTAAAAGTGTTTTTTCTACCTTAGTTCTATGAGAAAAATTCCTTAAATGAAATTAAAAATATGCCAACACATAGGACATATTTCATGTTTGAGTCAAAATTGTAATATCGAATGATGTGGGAGAGAATACAAAACTGTTAAACAAAGAAAGGAATCAATTGTTGAAGAGTATCACCTTGTTGCAGCAGAAGAAAATAGATAGTTTAACCTTGAATAAAGTATAAGATACAGTAATCCACACAACTCTCAGGTCTTGATTTACTAAAGTAAATGCATAGGAAAAAATTCTTACTCAACAAATTACCGATGAAATTGTTAATAACCAGATATCAATATAGCATAGAAAAACCTCAGAATAAGTACTCAACGCCTTGAAAAAGATATAATTTCAGATAATAAGCCTCTTCGACGGGGAAACCTCCTTTTACCCCACATAAATTTTCAAGTACAAGATGATTCCAAATGAAAATGTCTCCTTGGAATATATAGAAGACTAGGAGGTATAATTACAACTAATGGAATGAATCCAACATAAATAAAATAACATTGCTAATGTAATATACCCCAATTAAGGGGTAACGAGTCAATATTAGGGTTAACATGCCCCTCCCCTTGAGACAAGTGTTGTCCACAACACTCGAGTAACTTTGGATGATTTTCTATAAAAGACTCATCTTCCCAAGTGGAATCTTCAGCCGGTATTTTCCTTCATTTAATGAGATACTCTGAAATGGATCTATTCCTCAGCTAGTGAATTCTTGTGTTAGTGATGGCTTTAGGATACAATATGATTTTTACTTCCTCGTCAAGTTCTGGAAATATAGTTTGAACTGGGATCTTGTCGCCTATAACCTTCTTTAAGCATGAAACATGGAAAACTGGGTGTACTCATGAAGATGCAGGCAACTCCAATTTGTATGCCATATTACCAATCTTTTGCAACACCTTATAAGGGCCATAGTACTTTGCTGAGAATTTATTATCCTTCTTGGCTTTCTTGAGGGACATCTGTTTGAATGGTTGTAGTCTTAAAAACACCCAATCTCTTACTTCAAAACTTCTTTCACTTCGATGTTGATCTGCTTGTTGTTTCATGTGATTATGTGCCATGGTGAGGTTGTCCTTTAAGATTTGGAGAACTTGTTGTTGATGCTCGATGTGATCTTCTACTTCTTGAACCTTAGATTTTTGTTTTATAGAAGAGGTGATGGAAGGAGGGTGGTATCCATATACTGCCATAAATGGTGTCATTTTTGTTGTAGTATGAAAGGAAGTGTTATACCACCATTCTACCAAGGGTAACCATTTGAATCATTGTGTTTCTTTATCAGAGACAAAGCAACAAAGGTATCCTTATAGACATTTATTCACTTTCTCGGTTTGTCCATCAGATTGAGGATGATAGGATGAGCTATGAGCCAATTGAGTACCCAAACAAGAAAATAATTYTGTCCAAAAATCTCTAGTGAAGATGGGATCTATATCACTTACAATAATCTTTGGGATGCCATGTAGCTTTTGAAATGTCTCCATGAATGCAKTGGAAACTGTACTAGCTTTGAAGCGATGAGAGAGTGAAAAAAAGTGTGCGTACTTGGTCAGTCTATCAACAATCACCATGATGAAACTCTTTCCTTCATACTTCAGTAACCTTGTGATGAAATCCATGGAAACCTCCTTCCAATGCTGAATTGGGATGGTTAATGGTTGTAAAAGACCCGATGCTTAATTTTTCCACCTTATTTTGTTGACAAACCAAATATTCTGCCACAAACCTTTGAACATCAGTTTTAAGGCCATCCCAAAAAAATTGCTTCTTGACTCTATGGTAGGTTTTCAAAAAAATTTAGTTTCCTCCTACTAGAGTGGTGTGAAATTCCAATAGTACGTTTTGTTTGAGTTGGGAGTTCTTACATAAATATAAGCGATCTTTGGACCATAGTGAATCATTTTTCCATGTAAATGTATTTGATGCACGGAATCCTGTTGCAACCTTTGAATGAGAGTCCACACTTTTTCGTCATTATTCCATTCATCCCTTGCTTCTATTATCCAATCAGGTTGGATGATCGAGATATCACAGAGAAAGGCCTCAACATATTCATCCTTTCTTGAGAGTGAATTTTCCACAACATTTTGCTTCCCCTTTTTATAGACGATTTCAAAATCATAACCCAATATCTTGGTTACCCATTTTTGTTGTTCTTCTAAAGATAGTCTTTGTTCCAAGAAGTATTTAAGACTATCATGATCTGTTTTGACCTTGAATTTCCTACCTATTAGGTAAGTATGCCATTTCTTCAATGCATGTAGTATTGTCATCATTTCCTTTTCATAAATGGGTTTGTGTAACTCCTTTCCCTTGAGTGGTCGACTTTCAAAAGCCAGGGGCCTTCCTTCTTACATTAGGACAAAACCAATTCCATTTCCCAAGGCATCACATTCCACAATAAAGGTGTTATCACTGAAATTTTGTCCGCAAATGGTTACAAGAATCCAACATCTTCAAACAACTATTAGTTCACCCATGGACCAAAATTACCAAAAAATCATTTCTAGAAGGTCCAAAACTATACAACCAATTATAAAATAAGGATACACTATGACTATATAGGGTGTGCGTGCACATGCACCATCAAGAAATGTAGGAAAAGCTCACATGCGCATGATGCACAATTGTGGATGCTAAAAGCCGCGCACACTTGAGAATGGTGCATTTATGATGTTGGTCGACCTCCCACATTCTTCTGGTTCAACTTCAAAGTCAACTTGACATCCAAATCTCGGTTGGATCTAGTTGGGTGGTTGGTCAAATAGCTAAAGGTGCCCTAAACAACCCCTTTTCACACTAAAAGTTGGTTGCACAATACCTCAAAGTGGTGCTATAAAACAAGGCCATGGGTGCACTACATCTTCAAGGAATTCATTTGCAAGGTTATGCTGCTACTATTCTCTTGGGGAAACCTCTTTTCTCATTAAGAGCATACTAGCACCATTCCATTTGGGCAATTCGCATCACCTTTTGAGCAGGTTATCTTGGGATTCTTTCACCATTTCTTTCAAGTTTTAAAGTTGTAAGAAGAGCTCAATCTTGGGGGTCCAAGAGCCCTCCCTTGGAGGAAGAAGGGACCCCAAAGTCCCCTTTCTCTTTGGTGTTTTATTTTCACTAATACAATCCTTTCCATTGGTGATATGAGTCTTGTTTGTTTCTTGTTCTTATGTCCTTATGCACAATAGTTTAATTTTTTTTTTTTTTCCTTCCTAGTTTAATTCTTAGCTTAGTCTTTTATGTTTATTCTTCTAACCCTTTCCTTTACTGTTGTCTTGCTTAGATAACCCAACTAATCTTGTAAGCACCTCTGTTTTGCTCATTTAGGTGACAAAATAGGCGCAACAAATTTTTTTTGTGAAGTCTGGAGTGGTCAAGACAGGAGCTTTTCACATCACCTCTTTAAGTTGTTCAAAAGCTTTAGTTGCCTCTGGAGTCCATCAAAATGCATCCTTCTTAGTTAGTGTCATTAGAGGTGTTGCTATTCTTCCATAGTGCTGAACAAACTTGTGGTAGTAACCTGTCAAACCCAAAAATCCTCTAAGATTGTTCAATGTTTTGGGAATTGGCCAGTCCATCATGGCCTTAATCTTGTTAGGGTCTACCTTGACACCTTCATGAGATACAATATGACCCAAATACTCTACCTCCTTCACTCGAAAGAAAAATTTGGATGGTTTGGCATATAGTTGTTACTCCTTTAGTAGTTTTAGCACCTTGTCAACATGTTGCACATGATCCTCCCAAGACTTGTTATAGATTAGTATATCATCAAAAAATACTAACACAAATTTTCAAAGGAAGGGCTTTAAAATGGAATTCATAAACCCTTGGAATGTGGAAGGTTCTTTTGTTATGCCAAAAGGCATGACCAACAATTCATAATGGCCTTCATGAGTTCGGAATGTTGTTTTTGGGATATCTTCTTCCTTCATTCTAATCTGATGATACCCTGAACGAAGATCCAATTTTGTGAACTAAATTGCTCCATGTAGTTCATCTAACAATTCATCAATGATGGGAATGGGAAAATTATCTTTAATAGTGATCTTGTTGAGCTCTCTATAATCTGGACACATACATCATGAGCTATGTTTCTTGAATACCATTACCACTGGTGAAAAGTAAGAACTTTGGCTAGGTCTAATGATGCCAACCTATAACATTTCTTCAACCATGCACTCAATTTCACTCTTTTGGGCATAAGGGTATTTGTATCGCCTGATGTTAAGAGGAACACTCCTAGGAATTAGGTGAATTTCATGATCATGATTTTGAGTGGGTGGAAGACCTTTGAGAATATATTCAAATACTTTGGAATGCTTATCAATGATCCCTTGGAGATTTTGGGGAATAGATGGCTTATATGTTTGAACATATAGTGAGCATAGTTGTGAAATAACACCTTGATGCCCCTTTTTCAATAATTTTTTAATGCCATTAGAGCTTATCACCTTACCGAGTTTCCCTGTGATACCTCTTAACTCAATTTATTTTCCTTCCATTGAAAATTTCATGAAAAGTTCTTGAAAATTAAAAGCCATTGTTCCTAATGATTGTAACCATTGGATTCCTAGTGCAACATCAACACCACCCATGGGTATAGAAATCATTGGACTATTTATTACATATTCCCCCATAGTAAGTTTGATCTTACTGCATTTTCCCGAGCAATTGATAGTTCCTCCATCTGCAATCATTACTTGAAACTCTGGCGCTGGATATACAAAGCAATTGAGAGATTTGGCTAATTTATAGTGAATGAAATTATGAGTACTTCTAGAATCAATTAGGACTATTACCTTTTTCTTTTTGATGTATCCTTCGATCTTGAGGATTTGAGGAGTGCTAATTCCATCCAATGCATTACACGATATTGTGGGAGTCAACTCTTCGGACGAAATTGCTTCTACGTTTTCATCTTGAGAAGGTTCTTGTTCTTTTTCTTCTTCCTCTTCACAATATATGTAGAATATTTTCTTCTCACCACACTTATGTCCCTTACTGTACTTTATGTCACAATTAAAGAATAAACATTTTCCTTTTCTTTCCTCCAATTATTGAGGTGTCAACCTTGTAGGTTGAGGTGTTTTAGAAGAAGGAGCATTATTCTCTCTATAGATGTTAGGATTGGTCCTTCTAGTATCCATAGCCATATTTTTACTTTCAACATTTCTTGCTACCTTAAATGCATTCTCCAATGATTTGGGTTTCCAAAGGCAAACTGCATGTTGAATGTTATCCTTTAAAGTTCCTATGAATACATCAATCGAGTGCTCATATGGAATATTTGTTACCTTTATATTCAATCTTTGGAAGTTATCAATGTGCTCCGTAACTGAACCCTTTTTCTTGAGATTTATCAATTGGCTAAAGAAGGTATTGTTCCTTGTATCTTCATAGTCTGCTATCATTTCTTCAATGAAAATTGTCAAAGTGACGAGTGATTTATGAGAAAAAATCCATCGATACCATACAAATTGATTGGGTTCCAAATATAAATAAGAAATTCATACCTTTTGTGTATGTGGCACATTATGTAGATCAAGGAATTGCTCCGTCTGAAGTATCCATGTGATTGGGTCCTTGCCATGAAACTTCCTCATATCGATCCTAGGAACCTAGTTGGTATTCAACCCAAAGTTGGAGTTTCTCCATTCTTGATTCACCTTACTTGTGTCCTCATCATGAATTTCATGGGATACATTTTCAATTTCAGGTGTCCTCTCTATTAAGAAATTTTTCAATCCTTCCATGATCTCCCCTTTTAAAGCATCCATCTTAGTATTTATTACCTCAAACTTAGCTTATGTTGAATCCATCATCTCTTATAGTTCATCTTTTGTTACTATCTTATTTTGTAAATCATTTATGTCCCTACACATTTCTTCACCTTCATCAAGAGTCCAAGTAGGATTGTATGGAGGCTTATTTGGCGTAGAAGTTCCCTTTCTTGGTGGCATGTTGGCCAAGTATCACTTTAAACCTTGATTTTGAGGTGGTTCTGCTAGACAATCTTCCTTTTATTGTATCTCAGAAATTTCGGCCCTTCTGAGTATGAAATTTTATTTTTTGTAGGTATCTGATATTCCTTCTCTTCAATTCCATAGGTCTGATAAAAATTGGATGTGCCAAGTGGAATTTATGGTAACTTCCCCACAACTTCTAGATTTTTGGCCTTTCTAGGAGATCTCACTTGTATAGCGTGCCCCGGACAAAATAATTGATATAAAATTATGAAACTCATACCAAAACTACTACGAGCTTTTCACTATTCAATGAAACTGGTCTCACTCAATTTGTATAATCTAGGAGCAATTTATGATTGTTTTACCCGGAACACCTGCTTGAGACCAGTCCATAGGACTAGTCAGACAACCTATCTTCCACAGGGTGTATCTACAAATTTAAGATGACCCAGAAGCTAAAATTTTTACCACATATATCTTACAAATCATTGAGAATATCCTCCAAATTTCAGGGTCTGAAACATTATAGAAACAAGTCTATAGCAAAAATTTCGCAACGACTCAATTTAGGATGATTCTAGAACCCTATCTTACAAAGTCTATATCTCCAAAATTATAGGGCCTCGGTATTTCAATTTTTAACCCAATGTACCTTGATCCGTATACTAAATATCCTCCAAGTTGTTCCTTATGAATCATTGTAGAAACAACATTATAGAGAAAATTCCACGGTGTCTCAGATGTAACAACGAAACCCCAAGACCTTGAGCTCTGATACCATATGTTAAGAACCAAATATCAATATAGCATAGAAAAACCTCATAATAAGTACTCAATTCCTTGAAAAAGAGATAATTTCAGATAATAAGCCTCTTCGAGGGGGAAACCTCTTTTTACCCCACATAAATGTTCAAGTACATGATGATTCCAAATTAAAATGTCTCCTTAGTATATATAGGATACTGGGAGGTATAATTACAACTAATGGAATAAAGCCGACATAAACAAAATAACATTACTAATGTAATATGCCCCAATTAATGGGTAATGAGTCAATATTAGGTCTTAACAAAAATACTATTACAATAGTTGCTGTACTAAATTGAAATCAAACATTTATCAAGGAACGCGTAAAGAAATGTTGAGATATGGAAAAATAGAAGAAGCACATAAACCAAACTGAACAAAACTTGGAATCTCTATCTGCACTTGTATTAATACTCAATAAGGAGAGTTTTCTCTATTACATTTGGCAAGAAACAACCCTTAATAGATATTCAATCTATGTATTTATACAGAACTTTCACAACTCAAAACAGTTAGACTTCTCATAATTTAAAATAGTAAATATTTTAAATAAAAAAAACAGAACATAAAAAGTGATGAGTTTCGTTGGCAATCTCTTTGTCTGCTGGCCGAAACGTTTCCTCTTTTCTCATTCGTTTAGGCCAGATATATATGTCATATGATCTTCTTGATACTTTAGCACAATGTCCTGGTCATCATAACTTTGTTTCCATTTGTCCCTTCAACTATATCGAATAATGCAATGACACTTGCTCACTTGCTTCCATATGTGCTTGTTTTCCCATATTCAATACACTGGATACATTTAGTCACTAATTTCACCACCAACCCTAAAGGCTGAGTTGCTTCATTTGCCTCAAAAGTGTATAACTTCTTCTCTACTTGAGGAAACCTTTCTTGTATTATTTTCTCTCCTTGAGATATGACCTGTAATTGCAAGCTTGTGTTTACTATCCATTTATTTATTTGAAGGAGATCAATCTGGTTCATTTTTTGAATGGCCATTAGAGCATCTTCTTTGATTGTTCTAGAATTATACTGGTTCTTTGCTATATCAATTTGACCCAGGGCTTCGGAGATAGCATTTCCTTCAAAATCTATTAGTCCTTTGTCTAGTAATGAAAATGCTTCTAGACAGGCTTCATTTACCTCTCTAGAAAGTCTTTTTCTTTCTACTAGATTTGTTTCCCAAGCCTTTAGAGATATATCACCTCTTATTTGTTCAGAAAGAGAAAGTCGAGGAACATCTGAGACATCATCATTTGGTACCAATAAGACAGCCTCTTGAAACTTAATTCGAGCTAAGAAAGATTCTCTTTCTTTGATGTAGATGTATTTTAGAGAAATATCTACTACCTGGTAGCAATTATGGATGGCATCCACCTTCATAAAAAGATCCAGCTGGGCCTTTTCCATTTTTTCATTTATTTCCATTTCTTGAGTCTAGAAAGTTGAAATATCCACCAGGGTACCTTCAGTCAACTCCAACTTATCTTGTAATTATTTTATTAGTTCAACATGTTGGGCGATAAGTCCTTGATTGAACTGCGAATTACTTTGGAGGTCATCAAAGTTGGCCCAAAATTGTTGAATTTGTTGTTTATCATTTTCTATGATCTTCTCAAAGTCTCGACTCATTA
>JASDQU010687592.1:7687-20392 GCA_032191745.1 Picea mariana
TCCTGGCCGACAGGTGGTAAATGAAGGTGGTATGGCGAGAGCTGTACGTGGAGTTGGGAATGTTAGATTCCAACTCGAGTTTGGGGGACTCTTGGAGATTGATGGAGTTCTCTTTGTTCTAGGGTTGAGTGTTAACTTGCTCTCAATCTCAGCCTTGCAGGATGTAGGATATTGCATATTGTTCAAGAGGGAACATGTCTTTATCTACAGAGAGAGAGTGGATCCGGTAGAGCCGCAGCTGATCAGTAACCGGGTGGATAGGTTGTATATGTTGAGAGGACAACCTATGATGTATGATTCAATGTCGGATGAGGAGCGTGAGGAGGCTTCTGAGACTGCAGGGGCACCAAGGTATCAGTCTTGCATTCCAAGAGAAGAGAGCGAGTCTCTTCTGAGCACTGGCAGAAGGCTTAGCCAGGTTGATCGAACCGATGCTCAAGATGAAGTGATCTCAGGGTTCCAGGAGGTTGCCAGGAGAAGATGTTCTAGTTCGAGTTCTGTGCAAGTGTTGTGGATGACTCCAGGTTCAGAGGGAGCTCCTACAGAGCACAATATGATGGAACCAGATGATGGAGATGGTAGCGAGTACATTCCTCATTAAGAGGGAGTGTTGAAATATAACAAGGGATGTCCTCATTCATGTTATTTTGTTTTGTCATGGGGAGGACATAAAGTCATAATTCCTAGATATGTTTTACTTGTAAAGTGACTTTTTAAATAAAGTGCTTTTATAAAGTAAATGTACTTTATAACTTAAAGTGATTTTAAGTTGTGGGACCCAAAAAGTATTTAATGAGCATTTATTACTTATTTTGTAATTAATGAGGAGCATTAAATATGAGCCCTCAGATTAGACTTATAATAGCCATTATATTGAGTTGGTTATGTAAGTTAGGGTTTCTTGGGAAAAGAGAAAAGTACATATACATGTTTAGGGATGTGATAAAAGACACACCAGAGAAGACGAGAGGAGAAGTTGAGAGATTGCTTAAGAGAGGAAAGTTAGCATCAAGAAGGGCACGATTTCCAAGAGAGCTAGGGCACAAATCCCAAGGAGGCATTTTTTGTTTTGATTTGCAGTAGTGTTATTTGCTGGGACATGCCATACTGTACGGATCTGTATAGGCCGTACAACAAAATTCTTGAGGCATGAAAATCGAGGCAAGATTGGGCATGGTTTTCGAGGCAACCCTTGAAGAATTTTCTGGAGGAGGTCGACCGTACAGAAGAGAAGGTACAACATCCTGTTGTGGCGTGAATTTCAAGGTGCCGAATTTCATCAAATCCATACAGCTGTACGGACTGTGGCATGGTTTTCAAGACAGATTTGTGGGGGACGGTTTTTGTGCTGTGAGAGGTATTTCTCTTGGCTGAAAAGTGTTATTGATGCTGTTATGAACTTTCCTGAAGCAAAATAATAATATCTTTCTCTCTCGTTGGGTTTCCCCACATTAGGTTTTTCCCTGACATTTGCCTAAATTTCTGTGAGTTATGGGTTGCTGTCCATTGTGTATTTTCCACTGCATATTTTGCTTAACAATGTGTATTTCTGCTTATAGAAATTTCTAAATGTGGGTATGCATTTCTGAAATTTAAGAAGACAGTTATCTCTAGGTTGCTAAGTGTTTGACGAAATGTGTGAATGAAATATTTCTGATTTTGTCATTAAAAAAATCAACATTTATTGTGTGTGGTGAAGTGATAAATGTTTTATTAACCTGCTTACAGAAATAAATTTGTTACTGGAATCAAACAAAGCTTCAACTAACAAGAAAGGAAATGCAACAACACAATCAACACACTGTCTAAGTGCCGAGACCTTTCCTATTGAAGAGATTACATAACATTCATGAAGACATCTCTGGAGATCACACAATTATCACTCTGTCATTCAATTAAATGGAAAACCCTGATCAATGAGAAACCCTATTGTTAATTCTGCAAATTGTGCTCTAGTGTCATAGGACTAAAGTTGGACTTTACTAGTTGAAAGATTACAGATCTCTGTGATTAATTAATATATGCATATGAACAAGATTTTATGTTGGTGCAACTCTTGGATCATTTAAAGATGTAACTTCTATGCAACTATAACATGAAACAGTCTTGTTACAGAGTTCCACTTTATTCACTCATTCACACAGGAGATTTGAAGCATAAACCCTCATACCTAACCTCACATTCAAGTACTGGCGTGTGTTATGGTTATGTCAAAAATTCATGCATTTCCACATTGATGATATATGAACTCTCAAGTAGTTTGTTTTAACAATATATTCCGAGAGAAAGGAAACATAGTTTAAGTATTTTATATGCACAAAAAACAAATAGTGATAGGTTATTATCAAACAATTATTGCAAGTGCAAGGTCGTTCCAATGAAACATAGAGCAAGATTCAAATGAAACTAACTATCAATGGTTCTATCTCAAAGTCAATAGCACACTTTAAGTATGAAATAACCTCAGATGACAATCATTGCAAAGTACATTCCTAAACTATTATGCTGTAAAGACAATGTTAGCACTACAAATTACACACAAATGAATAAACACAGATAAATGAAATCAATGCTAGTCTAACTAAGTATTGTACACTTGTCTCAATGTACTGGGAGAGGTGGGTCCTTGCCTATCTTGGTAGTGAGAGAATGGAACTCACACGATCACAAATAGCTAACTACCAAAAACTAGATCTGCACTCTTATTGAAACTGAGTATTGGAAAGCTACAACATATACATCAATTTATAAATATGGATTCGATCCCCTGGCCTAGATAATTCACCCCCTATCCCTTCCTATGAGTTCTACTTATACATGAAATCAATTGAGGGTTGGATGAACTTGAATCCCCAAACTCACACAACAATTTTGACAGTTTTAGAGAAAATCATAAAAAATATGGGTTTGAATACAAATTGGGTAGATTGGTGTTAAATATTCGATCATAACTCTTAAATCGTTCTTGATTTTGAAAACTGCTTGCGTTATACTCAATTTTCTACATTCTAGACAAAATCCATATTCTAGAATTTTCAGATTCGACCTCATCTGCAGGAAAATAGAGGTGGAAGTTGGCAGTTTGAAAATTGTTTACTAATTTTGGCTATAGCATTAATATCGTGCTAGAGGTCCACACGTGTGACTTGGGCGCATTTTGACATCTACGAGAGCATGTCGATGTCGCTGTGGAGAAAACCCATGTTCTCGATTTTTGCTCGAAGATGCACCAATAAGCTAAGATACAATATCAGGTACGAGAATTACAGGTACAAGAATGATGAACATGCTCCTTAAGCTTGTCAAAAGGTGTTTGGAAGCTTGGGGAGGACCACTACAAATGTAATAACACTTTGGATGTTGAAGATCATTTGGAGAAGATGCTTGATCTGCATGAACCATCATCAACAAAACTATGATAAAATCGTCTTTAATCATAAAAAACATAGAAAAATGATGTATTAACCACACTGGATATATAATGGTGAATAATGAAGTTTAATGCAGGTTTTTGGCATAGATGGACACAAATTACTAGAAAAATGTTGACTTTATTGGGTGGAGAAATATGATAAAAACATAACCCAACAGGTTTGCGGGTTTGTCTTGATTCCAATTCTTCTTAACACACATTCAATCCTTTGTTGCTCCGTGGCAATACATGTATCATCTTGTCACCCTCCCCAAAGTAAATTTAATTCAAATCTTACGAAAAATAACAAGTGGTTAAAATATTAAAAGGTTGTTATTAATGGCAACCTTCTCGAGACACTTCTCCATCAATTCAAATTAAATTCATATTAATATTTACTTCAAAATAAGAGTTTCAAGATATATTATGGTAAAAGGGATTACTTTGAAATTAATGTTTTAAAGTGACTGTACATTAGTTTGCCAAATTCATCAAGCATGACAATGTGAAGAAGAGAACAATTTTGCGGTGAAACTCTAAAATTGTTTGGGTGGGAGGACCAGAGATTCCAATGGTCAAGATCATATTAGTGTTATTCATCACTACCACTGTTGGAAAGGAATGTGAACCAAGTTTGGACATCAGGGATTTCTTTAGCAGGTTGTGTACCAAAAGTCTTCGATTCCAATGAACTAGTTTTCTGGTGCATGGAAAAATACGATAAAAATTAGATGTTAATTTAACTTCAAGGAGAATCCCCGATTTCTATAGCACCTTCAGTATTCTAGAAAATGATAAAACTCCCAGAGTCGACAATAAAATTCAAGGGAGATGAAGGCAAGAGTTTCTTGAAGGAAAGAAATAGTGGACTAGAGCTTCTACAGGAATATTTTGAAGACCCAACAGTGATGCTAGAAGAATTATCTAAGATCTAGGTCAGTTTGTTAAAAAACGGTTATCGAGAAATAGCATGGATTTTCGCCTGAGTAGCTGGTCAAGAATCTATATCTACCATTCCCTATCTGGCTCTGTATATGTTACATTTTATAGTTCATGAAAAATCAATTTTCGATTGAGAAAATATTATTTCTGGAGAAATATCTTTTTAGTTATCAAATTTCAAGAAGAACAAGAAATTTTACATGTCTTCATACCTAATATTCTCCATCATTTACTGTCACATTTTCTAGGATTTGAATTTGGGAAGACAATTTAATTGTAAAAGTGACCCAGTACAGATGTGGTACCCAACCTTACGGAAACAAAATGATACATATAATTTTTATGAAGTTCATAATTCATTTGTTTCTTCCTTCAAGAAACTTATCTTTGGGCTAAAAACATCGAGGCTATATTTATAAGCAACAACTTTCCTTGATAAGAAAGGAAGCATTAAATCCATGGAGCACTATAGTGTTGTCATAATTTATTGTTCTCGAGAAAAACCTTTATATCTCCCATATAATGTGCTAGGCAAGATTCTTGTTGTACAAGTTTGCAGACAATACATCTTTTGGGCTCACTTCTTTCATGAAAAAAGGAAGAGGCAATTCATTCCTTTTCCTTGGAGAATTAGGGAAATTTTGCTAATAAGTATTTCAAATATTGATGAATTTCCAGTGCATTTTGACTAGTATAAATCAAATTTAGYAGACAAAATCAAAGGGTTCAACCCTAACCACTTCTTTATATATCATATGACATCTCTCGGCTTTATCATTTCACTTTCTAATTCATTTCTRTTCGGAGAGGAAGAAGGCGACATCCATGACTCTCAAGCAGTGTTTGTTGAAAAGAAACCAGAGGCCATTAAGAATCTCATTAGTACTACTGACCATCATAGACAAAGGGGAAGAGTTGTTAATGAAARGAGTACTATTTCTCCTAATGTATCTCAAAAGAGCATCCAACCAAAAACAAATTCTCAGTCAACAACACAAGAGAAAAATAAGTATTCAATGGACAACTCTRATGATGGAGGTGAACAAAACCCTCCTAAGGGAAGTCTTGAAAGACCCCATAAACTTCCAATAACCAGTAAAATAAAAAGATAGATAAATCAGGAAGGAACAAATGAGGTCGAACCTTAAGATGCAATTGCTCTTGAAGACATGGACATGAATGCAAATATTGAAGACACAAAGGTGTAAGATGAAGAACAAAGAGTTCAGGAAAGAATACAAGTTGCAAAAAAACTTTCCACACAGGAAGCAATTGTTTTTGATGAAGAATCCATAACTCCGCATAATGCTCTATTTGATAAATATCCAAAGAAATTAGTTTTTGATAAAACTCATTCAAATAAAAAAAAGGTTCAAGAAAGCTGAGCTCGAAACTTCACCTAAATGGAGTTCCACCATAAAAGACAGTAAGAATTTATGAAGTCATAGGTGAAGCCCTTAAAATTCCAGTTGATGAGATAGGGAATGAAAATGCCAATTTAAAAGAAAGAGTTAAAGAATTGGAGAATTCTCTAATGCCACCTCCTATATTTTCCATCCCAATTGCTACGATTCAACCATGGAGAAGCTCTGATAGGACACAAGAATATAGTTCAATGTTGAGAGGGACATCAAACTTACTCACTGCAATCAGGATATATCCTGGGGAAAATATTAAGAAAAAAATGTCTTTAGTCCTTGAGACTTGGGAACTGGAAAATAATTTCATTTCTTTAGGATCAAGGATGACAAACTTGAGACAATATCTATAGGATGACTTAGAAAATGATGAGGAGTTTTATAAAGGAGTTTTTACCACCTTTGTTATCAAAGTATCAAATATGAGTAAATTAAAAATAAAAGTAGAAGACTTACCCTCTCCGGTCCACATTAAACAATTAAAGGCATGTTGGATTAAAAGATCTAAATGTTTAAAAGAAATAGTGGCTAATCTTGACACTTTAATTCTCAAAAAGGGAGTAGTTGTGTTGGATCTACTTGTAACAACCAGAGAAGTTGATGGCCAAAAAATAATTTAAAATTCTATATTTATGAATAAGGAGCAATTTGGAAAGAAATTAACATAATTGAATTTTGCATCGACCAATATATTTAACAGTTTAACCGAGTATTCAGAATTTGAAGTAGAAAGTTGGTTAGTCAATTATGTCAAAAATAATGAAGACATAGAAGACACATTACATCAAACTTAAATTGACTACCGAGAGATAGAGGATTCATTATTTGACATAAAAYTAAAGTACGAAATAACTGTCGCACCTATGAAGGAGCAAGCCTTAATCAAAATAACGGAAACAAATCAATAAATGATAGTTACAAACTGTCAAATAATCCCAACAAAGGATAATACAAGAGGCACCTTGACAGGAAGATAAGGAGAGAGAGAAATCCATCACAGTGAGTAAACTGATCACATCCTTCCTAATTTATCTATTCTTTTTCTCTTCTTGTTCGTGAATCATTTAGTTGTGTCTTGTTGTTCTTGAGAAATCATAAACGATTTTTGATTGCTTCTTTCTTTCTTCTTTTATGGTTCATCCATGTTCCACTTTCATTTTATTATCCTTGGGAGCTCCATCCCAGTCCATTTGGACGAATGCTATTTTTATTTTATTAACAAACTATTAAAGATTATTATTTTTTGAACTCCCAAGAGAACTATTTTGGGGTGTAATTTCAATTACTTCTCGAACTCTAAGTCATTGAGCATGGGATGTTTGAAGTGCACCTATCATATTCTCTACTATTTTGAATGAAATACTCTTTTAAAGTTCTCTAAATTGTGAACTTGTGTCTTTCCTTCTTATGAGTGTGATCAAAATTATGATACTGTGATGGATGTGAGAATTATATTATTTTTCAGGTAATGGTTATTTTATTTCTGTACAATATTTTGCATATTTTGTATTTTAGTCTTTGAAGATTCTTGGTCCTCTTCTCAGGAATTCTCTTTGTGAATATTTTATCTTTCAATTAATACTATTTTGTATTTAGTCGAGCAATAAATATTCGAGTTTCTTTTAAGTATCCCCTATTTTAATATTTCAAACATTAAGATAATCTTTCAGCCAAAGAGGAGTACCACCTCTATAAAAATGCACGGGGATTAATATCCTTGTGAGGTTGCTGTTAGGATCTTGACCAATCTAAACATAAACATTTTTGGAGACTATACTGGGGAGAACAAAAGGCTGGTTTCGCAGACCAAAATCTTCATGACTTAGCCTGAACCTAATCAACCTCAGTTACAAGTTGGACTAGGGAATCAAACAAGTGTTTTGCATTAGTTGTATGATTTGGTACTATCAACAACAAGAAGGCGAGAATAGCTTGGAAGATCATGAGAAACCCTTGCCTACGAGGAAGAAAGGGAAATTGCAAGAAGAGAAAGAAGAAGAGATTGAAATTAAAGAAAAATTTGGAATCTTATAAAGGACCAATAACGAGAAGCAAGAGTAAGAAACTTCATTTTCCTGAAGTTGGTGAAACTTCCAGAACATAGACAATAAGAGCCCTAATAATGGGATGCAAAGAATAAAGAAACAAAGTCCTTGAGAATCAAGAAGAAAGATGAAGAGTCCCAAGAAGAAGGGCTAGGTCTAGCCCTCTTAATTTGCAAGGGGAACAACATCCATTGCCGACCCTTCCCCAAGGAGTTCTACCAGTTTTCTCAGGAGATGGAAGCACATATCTGAAGAGACATATAGAACAATTCTTGGCATTTTTTGACATCCATTTGATATAGCATAATGATGTCATGGTTAGAGTATTCTTGCAGAATTTGACATGACGAGCCTATGAGTGGTACCTCTCTCTTCCCGCTTAATCAATTTCATCATTTGATGATTTGGAAAATATGTTACTCACTATGTATGCACCCCCAGTTGCATACCATACATTACTCACACGATTCACTCAAATTCATTTAAAAAAGGGTGAAAGAATCAAAGACTTTAATTTAATATTTTTCAAGACGTTGAATCGGATTCCAAAAGAGAAACAACCAAATGCTCTTGTTATTTTTGTTTTTTATAAGAACACAATGCCCTTAAATGTAAATTATTCCATTAGATGCTCAAGAATAAACGATTTAAATGAATATATTGACATAGAAATGGAAATGGAGGAATTTATGCTAGAAACAAATGTCGATATTGAGATCATCCTCGAGAAAGTTCAAAGAAAAATGAGCACTCTTGCGATACCAAATCTAGGAGCGTCAATTTCAAGGAATGTCAAGAATCAAGGAGTTGGTGGAGTAATTCTCCAAGGGGTCCTCCCTAATGTAAAAAATGATCCAACCACAACTCAAGAAATGAAGCAAAGAATGAAATAGATCAAATGAATAAAACTATTTGACATATGCAAAACAAGCTAATGAGGTTAAGAAGAGTTGAAAATTTTGTTCCTACAAATCAAAATCCAATAATTCCTATCCAGGAACAAAGAAGAAAACCTGTCCAAGAGAAAAGAACGATACATGATAGAGAAGATAGAAATGAAGAGCACATTCAAAGGGCACATAGAGTGCCGAACCCTAATTCCATGGTGTTGGAAGACATTTTTAAAGAAGAAAATTTTGATAATTTTGATCAAGAGGGCGATGTCATTCAAGATGAAAATTTTGAATCAGTACAGAAAGATGAAGGTGAATCATCCTTTTACATTTTCATTGAACAAGAAGAGCCCGACATTTCACAAGATAATGTTGTACAAATGAGAGCACAAGTAAATAGACTCAAAACAAAAGAGGCCGTTGAAAAAGAAAACAAAAGACAAAATAAAATCCTATAGAGACAACAAAGCAACAAACAATTGCTAATCAGACAAAGAATCCACAGCAGATGACCTATAATGTGATTGATGATTTGACCAAGTTAAGAATTACTTTTCCTTTCATGAAAGTGGTTAAAATTCCACAATAGAGGGAGAACATTTTGAAGATCCTTGACGAACCAAGCACTAAAATAGAAGAAATTGTCACGAATTCAGGCAACATAATTTTTTTTCATCAATCAAGCCAAGGGGTAAAGTTACACTATTTTACATAACTATAGAAAATCGTGATGTTGTATTGCATAATTGTTTGATTGATAGTGGAGAAACCAATAACATCATGCCCTTGTTAGTCATGGAGGCACTTAGAATGGGATGCCCTTGTTAGTCATGGAGGCACTTAGAATGGGATGTACTAAACATTATGAAACCAGTGAAAGTATTTATGCAATTGATTTAAGAAAGGTCCCAACTTATGGTGAGATTAAATATTTTTGTGTGTGGATAACTACAACACCACACATCACAACAGTCTTTACCATCATAGTGGCAGATTTTCCTCCAACATATAGATTTATTTTGGGAAGAGACTGGTCTTCAATGATTGGAGGTTATATAATGAATGATGGAAGCTACATGATGTTGGCTAACAAAGATGGAACAATGGCTAGAGTTCCTAGAGATGCTAGAAAGAATATATCCTTCAAAAAGAAAGAAAATGAATTAATGGAGAACTACGTTGATGCAGGGATCAAAAGTTATGTTGTTCTTAGTCCATAATAGGTCAACCCTTCAAAGAAAAACGAGGAGAAGTATTTTCAAGGATTCTTGAAGATGTCGTTTGATGGCGCCTACTCCAAATCTGGAAGTGGAGTAGGGATTGTTTTAAAATTCCTCAGTCAATTATTTATCCACATGCTATCATAATGAAGTTTCCTTGTACAAACAATGAGAAGAATATGAAGCACTGATACATGGGATGAATCTTGCATTGCAGATGAAAGTAGAGAATTTGGTAGTAACTGGAAATTCCGAACTGGTCATAAATCATATTAAAAATAAATACAAGATCAAGAAAGAAAGGTTGAATCATTATGAAAAACTAGTAATTGAACTTATGGACTCTTTTAATTCATTCAATATCTTTTTCATCCTTAGAGATACAAATCAGAAGGCTGACTCACTAGTGGTTGTTGCATCCCTATTTAATCCAAATGATTTTCAAAGTCAAAATACATTCTATGTTAAAAGAATTTTCAGGCCCTCAGTGCCTGACAATCAAAATTACTTGCAAGTTTTTGAAAATGACAAAAATGTAGCTGATTTTCTTGCTGATTTAAATGATGCTTATGAAATTCCAAATGATCAAAATCTTGTATCTATCTTGAAACATTGTATTGGGTTTGAATCTCTTTTCACAAGAGATGATAAAACAAAGCTTCATGGTACAAAGGAGGAKACGTCTATAAAAAAAGTGYGGGAGATACAAAAGATAAACATTGGAACTCATGACTCTCACAAATATATAAATGTTGGTACCAACAACACAAAGGAAGAAATTGAGCAATATAATTCTATGTTTCAAGAATTTTATGATTATTTTTCTTGGACTTACGATGATCTAAAAGAATATGACAAGTCCATTTTTCAACACATCATAGCCCTTACAGAAGGAGCAAAGATTGCTAAGCAAAAGCTAAGAATAATCAATCCCAAGCTGAAGCCTCTAGTAAATATTGACTTGGACAAATTAAATAAGGCTAGAACAATTGTTCCAATAAGATATTCAGAGTGGATTTCAAATCTAGTGATAGCTAGAAAGAAGAATGGAGAAATTCATCTCTGTGTATATTTCATCGATTTAAATAGGGCAAGCATCAAATACAATTATCCACTCCCAAACATGAATATGTTATTACAACAAGTTCCTGGTTCAGCCTTAATGTCTATGCTTGATGGTTTTTCTGGATACAATCATGTGTTGGTTGCCGAAGAAGATAGACCCAAAACCACTTTTGTTACACCTTGGGAGACTTATGGCTATATTTGTATGCTTTTTTGGTTAACGAATGTTGGAGCAAATTTCTAAAGAGCAATGGATCATGCCTTTAAAGACTTGATTGGAAAATTCATGGCTGATTATCAAGATGATTTGATCATTTACTCAAATTTTAGAGAAGAACATATCAACCATTTGAGGGAAGTCTTTGAGCATTGTAGAATGTATGGCATATCTTCGAATCTGAATAAGTGTCTGTTTGTTGTATTAGAGGGAAAACATTTGGGGCACATAGAAAGTAAGGATGGAATCTATATTGATCAAGAAAGAATTAAGGAAATCAATGAGTTGGATCCCATGACATCTAAAAAGGGAGTCCAATCTTTCTTTGAAAATATAAACTTTGTTCAGAGATTTGTACCAGATTATGCAAATATTGTAAAGCTCATTAATCTGTTGTTGCGAAAAGATCAGAAGTTGGAATGGAATCAAGAGATTCAAGCAACATTGACTAGAATCAAGCATGCACTCACTACTGCTCCAATACTTGTCAACCCGAATTTTGATCAAGATTTCATAATAAATTCATTTGCTTCAGAGGAAACTATTGCTTCAATTCCGACATAAATAATATTAAAGGGTGAAGAACTTTCAATAAGTTTCATGAGTAAGACTTTACATGATCATGAATTAAAATACCCAGAAATACAAAAGTAGGCTCTCTCCTTGGTAAAAGTGGTTCCACACTTCAGGACTTATATTCTTTCATCTCATGTCATAGCATATGTCCCAACTTCTCCAGTGAAGATGCTGCTAAATCAACAATTGAGAGAAGGAAAATGGGCAAATTGGTTGGCTAAAATTCAAGAATATGATATTGATATCACGCCCTTAAAAGAAGTTAGAGGACAAGGACTATGGAAACCGATGATAGGGATTGATGGAGTAAATGAAGATATATCTATTTTATTAGGGTCATCATCATCCACATCAGAGTGGTATAAGGATATTATATTTTATTTGAAATTTGGCCAGTTTCCAATTGGTATGTCTTCAAAAGGAGAGAAGGGCATTAAAAATGAAAGAAAACCAATATGTATTAGTTGCTGAAGTGATGTTTCGAAGAAATTTTGATGGAATGATGTTAATATGCATTGATTCAACAAAAGCTCAAAAAGTGCGGGGATAATTTCACGAAGGTGTCTGTGGCGAACATTTTGGACCTACAACTATTGCACAAAACATTATGATAACTGGTTACTATAGGCCTTCAATTTTTAAAGAATCATATTTGATGATTAGAAAACGTATCTCTTGCCAAACTTTTTCAGGGAAAATGAAAAGAGCAACAATGCCATTGCAACCAACAATAGTTGAAGAACCATTCATACAATGGGGACTAGATGTCATTGGACCAATCAATCCAATGTCCAACAAGGGCCATTCATACATTCTTACTGCAACTGATTATTTCACTAAGTAGCAAGAGGTTGTAGCTCTCAAAAAGGTTGATTTTTAAGAGCTCATTAACTTACTCAAAGAAAATATTTTGTCAA
>JASDQU010687592.1:46053-57716 GCA_032191745.1 Picea mariana
TACACCAAACTACCCAAAACAGGGTCCACACAATTTTTGGCTTTTCATCTTTCGAGGTTAGGGTTTTGTATTTTATTTATGTTAAAATAAATTTAGAGCCTCATTGTAATCATCTTCTTGCGAATGAGCATATCCATCACATCTCTTCTCAGACATAAGCTGCCACCATTCTAGCGAGTCTTTCACTCTATAATTTTATAGTCTGTACATTTCGCTCATTAATATAAATTGTGTATTACTATATCCCTGTGTTTATATATTTGATATATTTCTGTTATATTATTGGATATCTGATATATCTATGTACATTTCTTTATTATATCTCTGCTCTCATTTCATGCCGAAAATAATCTGGATCAATGGTATCAAAGAAGGATGCTCTTGATCATTTTTTAGTGTATGTCCTCGACGAGGTCTGAGTATAGAAAGTTGGGTCTCTAGATTTTCTCTCTTGAGGAAAATCGCTCTTGCACACCCAAAAAACCTTCCATGGCGGAAGAAAATAAAAATGACGGAGCAAAAGATTCTAGTAATCTGCTGCTTGAGCAAGTTATCACACGACAAAGGGACGAAATGATGGAGATTTTTTCCCACATCCTTCAGTGTCTGCCGATAAAAACATGCTCGTCTTCATCAAGAGACAACTTTGGAGGCTCCTCTCCTTCCAAGGTACAAGTTAATTTTGATATTCCCGTATTTGAAGGATAGATAGATGTAGGTTCCCTAGAAAAATTATTAAATCTACTAGAAGGTAATTTCTCTGTTCATAATTTCTCTGACAGAAAAAAGATCACCTTCGCACTCCTTAAGGATCTCCCCCATGTCAAACATTGGTGGGAAACTTACTAGGAGAAAAATTCCTTAGAGGAGTCTAGAATATATGGGGTCGAGCCCACCTAGGATTTTTTTGTGGATGCGGTTAAGGAACAATATTACCCTATTGGAAACTATGACGGGAAATACATGAGATGGACCACACTACAGAAAGAGATGGGACAAACAGTGTTGGATTTCACCAATACCTTCCATACCTTGCGCACCAAGATGGGTATCAAAGAATCCGAGGGACATTTGGTCCTGAAATACCATGGGGCTCTACATAGATACATCCAAATTGAAATGGAGTTTTTGGACATCTCATGACTGGTAGATGCTTATTGATATGATATCAAGATCGAGCAAAAATTTAAGCACCCCAAAAAATAGGAGTTTAGGTCTGCAAATGCACACACAAAAAAAGTATAATAAATACGACCCTAACAAACAACTTCCCGAAAACTAGTCTAAGCCACAAGAAAAGAAGGGTAAGGGAAAGACAAAGACTGACACTAGAAAATGGTGTGATTTCCACAAAAGACTTTGACACAACACTGATGAATTTCTCTCAAAACAATCATTGGTGGTTGAGATCAAAGAAAAGGAGCCGAACCTTGATTCAGAATATGATTAAAAAAATAATGGGAAAAGACAGATCATCGACATAGACCCCAC
The DNA here is from genome assembly GCA_032191745.1 of Picea mariana. NCBI lineage: Eukaryota > Viridiplantae > Streptophyta > Pinopsida > Pinales > Pinaceae > Picea > Picea mariana. The sequence continues at coordinate 47,545 of JASDQU010687592.1, forward strand.
TGCTACTGTGGCAACCACAACAATTCAACTAGAAGAACTAGCAGATCCTGAAGAGGGGGAGTGCCTTTTTCATTCGCATATATGGGTGAAGGGCCCACCACTACATTTTATTGTTGATAGCGGAAGCCAGAAGAACCTCATCTCAACAGAGGTCGTCAGACAATTGGGATTGTCGACAACACCACACCTACATCCATACAACATCGGGTGGCTTCGCCAGGGACGAAACCTCCGTGTCAACCAACAATGACGATTTCCATATGCATCCAACCCTTCAAGGATGAGTTATTATGTGATGTTGCACCACTGGATGTTTGTGATGTTCTGTTGGGCCAACCATATATGTGGAAGCGCCATGTTATTATGAGTCTCGACCTCGTAGTGTCATTGTTACTTTGGGGGGTCATCTCTATAGGATACCAGAGGTAGTTCCAATTAATGTCCCACCTAAACAATGTCATAAGGTAGTATCTCATACTACAAAATTCAGCTTCTTCATAGTCTATTCAAAAGGTGAATAGAAAAACACCGTAACCACTACAGCCTCAGTCCAATCACCATCTGTCCAACAGAAGCAGGTCGACAATATTGAAGAAAAGTGCAAGGATTCCTTCTGTACAAAGTCATCTCATGTATCCATACTAGTTAAAAATTTCCAACCCTTCCAGGCACAGATTCATGACAACCTTCAATAAGCTAAGCAGTGCAACTTCTCCAGCAAGGCAAGCAACACATCAAGATGTAGATTCAACAAACGCTTTTCCCTCTCCTCCGGACACTCAATGCAATGGAGACCATTGCTTCCTAAGGAGGGAGGATTGATCCAGGTAGATATCGGTGGCCACCCACCTATTCCAATTGGGTCAAAATAATCTTATGACAATTTACTATTTTTAGTAGTTTTTCAGTTCCTAAACTTTCGGGACCATTTTAAGGGCCTAAATAAAGTTTTCTCAGGATCGAGCACCTCAATGATGAAGTTTTTTCGGGATCGAGCACCTCATTGTAATCATCTTCTTGCGAATGAGCATATCCATCACATCTCTTCTCAGAGATAAGCTGCCACCGTTCTAACGAGTCTTTCACTCTGTAATTTTACAGTCTGTACATTTCGCTTATTAATAGAAATTGTGTATTACTGTATCCATTTGTTTATATATTTGATATGTTTTTGTTATATTATTATATATCTAATATATCTCTGTACATTTATTTATAATATCTCCGCTGTTATTTCGTGCCGAAAATAATCCGGATCAACCAACCTGTCATAACAAGCACCCACTTTCTAATTGTAGACACCAATTTGCCAAGGACACCAATCCTTGCTACGAGCACCAACTTGTAGAACTGCAGGCACCAACCTACACTACAAGCACCCACTTGCTAATTAAAAACACCAATCTACCAAGGACACCAATCCTTGATACAAGCACCAACTTGTAGAATTGCAGTCACCAACCTACACTGCAAGCACCCACTTGCTAATTGCATACACTAATATGCCAAGGACACGAATCCTTACTACAAGCACCAACTTGTAGAATTGTAGGCACCAAACTGCACTACAAGCACCAACATGCTTATAAATAAGAAACCAACCTTAAATGTAAGCACCAAATTACAATGAGGACTTCAATCCTCTCTAAAGATCCACCCTGCCACCCCGATCTACAAAGTTTCACAATCAAACCAAATTACATTGTTGTTCCTGTAATAGCTTTTAAAAATAATTTGCCTCAAACATAGATCTACAAGTTCCTTTCCCCTCCCAACCACCCTGAGACATTCATATCTTATTTTCTTCTATTCTCATGTATCCTCATACCTGTGAGCCTCAAAACTCCTCTTACTCATGCATATTAATTCACTCTCTTAGTTCTCCAAACTTAGAACCCCTTGAACTCCATCAACCAATCTGAGTTCTTCCACTTCTTCTCATACTTTCTCTCACACCCGAGAGCCTTTGAATGACAAAGCTCCAAATTCCTTCTTACTTACTTAATGTTCCAACCTTTTGCTCGATTAGGGCATCATTATTTATAGAGCTCACGTACTCAATGCTTTTTCCTTATACAATTCATGTTCATCAAGTTGGCTCCAAGTCCTCTCATTTAAAATGGACTATAGAAGTCCTTTGAAACACCTCCATGAAAACTTGTCTTAGTTCCCTTCTATCTCACGCGATCTTGTCCACTGGTTCTTAGTGCTCAACCACCATTGGATCATCTCTTTGATTGATCCTCAACCATTGATATAATCTCCTTCATATAAGGACCAATGAGGTACTAAGACACTCAACACCACCTCGATGCACAACAGTCTTCCGATCGTCTTTTTGTTTTATTGCAACCATCAATATGATCTCCATCACATAGGGACGATCAAGACCTCAATGTTTAACTATAATCTCTTACCACTCAACCACCGCTAGATTTCTTCCAAATTTGATCTTGTCCATCGATTGTTTCCTTGATATCATGATCATCAGTGTACCGATGCAAAATAGTCGTCGGATATAACCCTAGATAGATCATGACCTTTGATCTTTTCTTTTTCCACCAAAAAACACAACATGACCTCACCACTTAGCAAACGTCCAATCGTCTCTTCATTTTATCACAACCGTCGATCTATTCTCTCCTTTTACACTAGGGCTAATGATCATCATCGTCAAGACAATAAGTGCATGGGCACCGCTTCCATTTCGATGGCTCTTATCTGGTGATATGCTTTGATGGATACAACAATCCTTAGAGTCCTTGATCAACAATCCTGATCCTAATCATCTCTTCAAGTTAATCAACAATTATCACCCACCTCTTCATTTTCTCATGAGATGGTCAGGTGGGATCCATGACAGATCTACGATTGTCGTTGCATCACCTGTTCTTCAATCAACAAATTTTGCTGGATCTTGGTGTTCTAGTCGTCATCTTTTGGTGATAGATCCAACCTTTACAACTGACGGTCAAGATCTTCTCTAACCAAACATTCCAAGAAATTGACAACTCTTATTGGCTCACTGAATTCCTTTTCATCGTCGATGTCTCCGTTGTCGTCATCATGATAGTAGAAGCACATATACACTTTTATTTCGATGTTGCTTCATCAAAAAATGGTGGAGATCCACTCAATTTCAATGCCTGAGATTGCCTTGTGCCCAACTAGACCCAATTTTGTCCCGCACAATCATACTTTGGAACGTGTCACCCCTGGGATACTCTGGCTACCAAGCTGGCATCCTGGTTATGCAATCCTTCATCATCGTCAGAATATGTTCACTATAGGTCACATAGTCCACTTCAACCATCGCCGATGAATGGCAGAGATACACTCGTCGTGCCAAATCAACAGTTGTCATTGGCTCTTGGAGTCTTTCATTGACAGAGTCTCGAAGAACTTTGTTACACACCAGTGAATCATGGTTACCTTAAGCGCCTCCTTTATTTTTTGCACCAAGAATTTCCTTTCACACGACCAAGCACTAGTTCTTGGGCTAAAGGAGTCATCATTGAAACTTTCATCAAAATGCCAACACACACATTCAACTGTCCTGACGATATCTCAATCCCGATGAAATATAATCCACTTCAATCATTCTGGACCATCGATTTAGACTTAAAGAATTAAATGCCCCCCATAGATTTAAATTAACTTGTCCAACACTCCTTTTTATCTGTGTCATTGATCTTCTCCTCCGATTAGATCCTCACCATTGATTTACTTAACTTTCTTTGTCTCATCGTCGTCGGCCCCATTAATCATCAACACAATTACCCAACATATTGTTGTCGACTCCTACTCATTGTCGACAATCTCTAAGTGGAGTTTGAGTCTCCGATATGGAAAGCCTCGACGATATAATATTGAACGTCGATTTTATGAAAGCTTCACCTTGATCAAATCTATTTACTATCCGTTTACTTAACCTATAGAATTATTCACATGCCCAACTCTATTCTGGTTGATTCTGATCTACCCACTCAATAAAGGGTTAATTCTTCTTCGCTTTAGCAACCTTGATTTGGTTCATATTCGTGGAAATAATATGCACACAATATCCTTCCTCTCGTTTTCATTCACAGATTAAACACACATAACTCTATCAGGAGTTCATTAGTGCACATTCATCTTTAGACACAGAGGCTCATCAACTCACGGGAACATTCTTCCTCTATCAAGCTGGTCTGATTCTCTTTGGTCTTAACAATCTTGATTCTTCCTCTATCCATCCATGGTTTCATGTTACAGGTTTTGGTTCGATCCTTGGACTTGCCATTTGCACAGGGTAGGTATGTAGTAACTCATCCACAGAACACATAGAAGCATTCATGATCTCTATCATCTTAACAACAATCTCCCCCTATCATTGACAACTGTATATCTTCCTTTGACATTGGCTTATTCTGGACCTTTGACTTGCACACCATTCACTAGTCATCAATCAATGATATTGACATCAATGACCCCATTTGACATCAATGACAACACATTCTCAAGAAGAAGGCCATCTCTTATCGAGTGCAACTTGCCACAAGCATTCACCCCGAAATAAACTATCACAATGCTTCTGTATGCATGATGTAGTAGGCCAATTAGAGGTAGGAAACCTCACAAATACTTCAATCAGTTAATAGTCATAGCCTTACCCTCACCACCTAACATATTCATTTAAGCATAGCTCGATATTTTCATATATTCTTGAAGGAAATTTCAATATGTTTGAGTTTGCAACTCTTGAAGCATGCAAGATGGAGAGGTAGCACATTCCTAAATACTATGTCATAAATGTTTTTATAGATATGCCACCTGTAGTATTTCTGTGCCCATAATTCGATGGTCGAGTCATAGGTGAGAGTATATATATGTACATCAGGTAAGAGGTGAATAAGGGGAGGTGTAGATGATAGGGTTTTCTCTATGTCTCTAGGATTTATGTGTCTATGATTCTCCCAAGAGCACACCAACCACCCCCCACTTGTCTGCCTGACCTGCCTTCAATGGACCTAATAGAGGGGGTGGAATCCCCTTCGTATTGCAAGGTTGTAGTAGGATACACAAATCGATCATCCAACTCAAGGCCAACTTTTGAACCACCAATGGAGTTCATGAATCAACTGTACCAGGACGAGCTCAAATGGAATAAAGGCATGGAAATGGAGGCTGACCCACCTCATCTAAAAGTGGATCGATCATGGACCCATGGAAAATGCATACCCCAAGAATCTACAACACCCAGGTATGTGATCAATTCAACAAGAGTTGGGATGAAAACCCAATACATGAAAGATCACGCTCTCATAGGAAATTTTCTGGGCCTATGGCCATTAGAAAAAGATATTAGAAAATGGATACAACACTTGTGGAAATCCAAGGGACACCTGGAACTGTAACTGGGATCCAAAGGTTTCTTCATGACCATATTCCACAATCTCAAAGGCAAAAACAAAGTTTTTGAAAATGGGCTGTATTTCTACAACTCTGCAGGATTATATCTCAGGTTTTGGACAAAAAAATTCCATATCGAAAAAGAGGACCTCACCTGTGCTCTAGTATGGATATGACTCTACTCCTTTCCCCAAGAATACTTGCTAGGCGAGGTCTTGGAAGGAATAGGGAACACACCGAGCATTTTCATCAAAGAGACGAAATCCACAAAGAGGGTAGTTACACCTCCTATGCACGCATCTGCATTTACATGGATGTTTCAACGCTGTTTCTGGGAACCATCAAAATTTAATATCAAGATGAAGAATCGGAGAAAACTATATACTATGAACACATTCCCTTTCAATGTCACAAATGTCACGAGCATGGTCACCTCTTCAGATACTTCCCTCTGAATGCACCCAGCCAACCCAAACCCACTCTGCAAGTTAATTCCAAGGATGGTTTCACACAGGTACATGGTCGTAAACACCAATATTAGAAAAAACCCCATCCACCCAGCAATACAAAACCCTCCATAAGAAACTCTTTTGAAATCCTCAACTCAATCCATGAAGAACCTACCACCATCCCCTTTTCCCCTAACCCTGCTTCAACATTTACGAAGGCTAAAGGAAAATTTCCCTCAGAACCGATTTTAGAACAAATCATCCCCCCTCCCTCAATAATCAACCCTCCATTTGAAGAAGGCGCTGAAATGGAAATAGAATGAGATGATAAATATCTAGTTGAAGTTGACCCCATCCAACTAGAAGAAGCATATAGAAAAAATTAACTCCAATCCATCCCCCTGGAGCAACTCAGAAACATACACAAAGTTTACCTTAAATCCACAGCCAGAGTGACATATAGATCCAACACAGAGCTTGGTATCTCCCCATAGGAATAGAAAGAAGGGCGCAGACAACCAAAGGAACTAGGCAGAAGAGGAAGAAAATCCACCCAAAAACTGATCCAGGAAATAGGCAGATACATGGCAAACTCGAGGCAAATATACAAGCTAACTGATAACTTCTTCCCTAACCCCACTCCCCCTTCCTCATGAAGATAATATCATGAAACATAAGAATCCTCAATAGAAGGAATAAATAAAGAATCCTTTGAAACAACATCATGAAAGAACAACTGAACATTATGTTCCTTTAAGAAACTAAATGTGCAGGCTCCATGACAGATAACATCCTCTCCAAAGGTTGGAAGAGAGGAAACTTCATCTCAAATGATTCAAATGGTTCAGTGGGAGGGCTGGATATTCTATGGAATCCAACAACAGTCATTCTATAAAAATTATTCTCCACTAAGTGGTCAATCTCAACATCCTTCCGAGCCATTGGCTCAAATGATTCTAGTTTTATCACAAACGTGTACGGACCACAAAACTAACAAGAAAAAGAAAGCTTCCAACTCTCTCTCCAACTCTTGAAGAACTTAGATAAAAACCAACAGTGGATCCTAGGAGGAAATTTCAACCACATAAAATCTCTAGAAGAAACAAGAGGATGCACAAGAAAATTGGACAACGATAATGTCTCCTTCTGCGAATTCATAAACACCCTTCGTCTCATCGACCTGGACTTCCAAGAAGGTATGTTCACCTAGTACAAAAAATGCTCTGGTAAGGACCATGTCCCCTGCAAGTTAGACAGATTTCTTATATCAGAATCTATTATCACATAAACTGGTCAAGGTCTCGTGAATTTATGTTTTCTACCTAGGTCTGTAATTTTGCCTGTTTCTCCTCTTTTTGCAGACCCCATATTAAGTTTTTCCTCTTGGCCTTTAGTTTTTCTGCTGTTTGTTTCCACCTGTTTGATAGAACTATTTTTCATTATTGCTGCTTAAGAAATGTCGGCCCTAATCATTTCTGTTTTCTCTAAGGTCGATCACATTTCTCTTTACCTCTGTCGCTGATTCTTTTGTTTTCCCAAACCCTCAGCCAGTCATCCAAGTAATATTCACAGGTTGCATTTGTGAGAGCTAGGCGCAGCACTTAAAGCAGTCTGATATCAACTCAAATCAAGTGAGCAAGAAAGATCAAATTTCGACGGCGGAGACCCATCAGGAAGATCAGATCGATGGCCATCAGGTGATAGGGATCATACAGTTGCACCAAGTTTAGCATCCAATAGAGGTCCGAAATCACAAGGTCAATCCTAGCCATTGGTATAGGGAAGGACGCATGGTGCAAGATTAGCATTTCATGGTTTTGCAAGATAGAGAGGTCAAGGAGAAAAGTCATCCGAACTCATGAAATGCAAAATCACAGTAAGATCGCAACCATTGATCAAAGGAGAGATCTGGACCGATGGGTCAACTTTTCGTGATTTCGTGAGCCAAGAAAGCAAGAGGGTAGAATCTTGAAGACTCATGACACATGAAGTCCCGAAATGATTTGGTCCGTTCGCTTCAAAGAGACGCGTGGCACCTAATCCGCACGATCAAGATTTCGTGAATATGGGGGTTTCAGCATGGAACACAGTGTGAACTCGCGAAACGTGAAATCCCAAAACGCCTGGGAATTAGGCCCATGATCACAACCCAGGTTCATATAGAAAGTTGGACCCAAGGAAAAATAATTGCCCATTTAAGTAGTGGGCAACTGAGGTTGTTCGAAGAAATGGTCATGGCCGTCAGATTCAAAGCGAATCTGACCGTTGATCTAGACGGGCATTTTCACGATTTCGAGCGTCGAGATATTTGAAATCAGGGGGAGTGAAAACTCCCAAAATGCAAAATCCCAAAATTTCATATGGGATAAGCACGAGGTCATGGAACGAGGTTGTGTGGGGAAAGGAAAGGAGCTGCGCAAAGAATCAAAGCGCCCAAGTTGGACACAGAGAAATATTTGCATGACTTCGAAGTGCCAGAATTGACTCGAAGGAGTCGTGAGCTCACCTGGGACATTCATGGGTGTCAGGCCTCACCCTGATTCCAAAGAAAGTAGTTAATGAAAACGGGGAAGGTGGTTGAAACCTTGTTTCACCACATATATAGAAATCATGGAAGAACTGGCCATGGGAGCAGACTGTCAACCCAAAGTTACCCTGCCAGTGGATTCTCCTGCAAATCCCATACTTCTCTGAGATTGCATCTGACAGAAGAGGATATAGACGCAAAGATTTGAATGTAATAGCGAAGTCACATCTCTCATGAGGGTGGTGACTTTGAGTATATATACTCAGTTTTTATATTTTGTTATGGTCGATGGTAGAGCAAAGATCCCGATTTGTAAAGTTTTAATGAACACTCTGGTTCTCTGGTTATGCTTTGTAATATGAGATTTCTTATTTAATAAAAGTCTTTATTGCTCCCTATTGTTTCCCTATGATACTGAAAGAGTTCATTATTGACCGATTCACTTGAATTATTGTGACTGCATTATGATGAAAGTTTGATTGTAGTGCTATTATAATTCCTTTCAGTTCCTTTGAGATTTGAATTCAAGAAGATCGTGTGTTTAAGTTTTCCTCCCGGGCTGCTGGAAAACCTGATGTCTTCGACAGACCTCTACATTTTATCGCCAAAGTATTCCTCCTACTCACCCTTACTACAACCTACTGACTGAAGTTAAACCAATACCTCACCTTCTTGTGCATATCGGTCCAATTTTATGAGTTAATATGATATTTTCTTGAGATTGCCCCCATTTGACCTTTTTATAACCAACCTATGACACAAAATACTGATGGGTATTGGGCTTAAATCTGTAGCAATCTAGAGGTGACTTCTGTTGCTAACATTTCTGGCACCATTGCCTGGGACGAAATTGAAGATTTTCCCTGGGATTGAATAACAAAGATTACTATTTCTGAAGGTGCAACAGAACTTAGTACATCAAAGAGTGTGATTGTGCACTTGAAAAATCCACTGTGGTGACTCCATTGATGTGAATCCGCTGGCGACTCCACTGTTTCAGCTATGGCTTCTAGAGGCAGACACACGAGGTCTACTACACAGTTGCCTTTAGCAACACTTGAATTTGACCCAGAGAAAATTGTCAGAAACGGAAAGGCCCCTCGAGAAGGTACTTCTGCTGCTGAACTAGGTAGTTCTGATGATTTTTATTGTCCTCCTTTAGAAACTCTGATATGTGCTTCTCATTATCCTATTATACTGTTTGTTGGAGTTTCCTGAAGTTTAAAGTTTGGGAGTGTTCCTGTTGAGTTTTCCCCTCCTGGTCTGGATTTGGAGGGAGAAATCCTTGTCACTCCTCTCTCCCCTAAAGTTGTACCTCTGTTTAGACCCCAGACCTCGGAAGATTTTCCCACTCCAGGTTTTATTACTCCTCCTCCTGTTAGAGTTACTGATTTTGCAGAAAGGGAATCCTCTTTCCCTTCGAGACGTGTAGCCTTTTCTCCAAATCCTCTGCTGTTTCCCTTTCCTCTCGAAAGATCAGTTCTAGTCTCCCTTGTCCGAACATTTTCCCCTCCTACTTCTCCTCCACCTATCATCCCTATGGCAGGTTCCAATCCTCCTAGGAACATAATGGATGCCATAGTGGCTGCAAGAGATGCCCCTCTAGTCCTACCTCAACCAATGAATGCTCTCCCTGCTAGAGATTACCTAAATTATATGCCCAAGTTCATTGGAGAAGAAGACATAATTGCTGAAGAACATCTTGTGGCCTTCTACAGTTATGCAGACAATCTGAATATTGAAAATGAGGACGTCTCGATGAGAGTCTTTCTTCAGATCCTTGATGGTGAGGCTAGGAAATGGTT